>JAODVQ020515325.1:0-25054 GCA_025400075.2 Phenganax stokvisi
TTTATTCTACGTTGCAATCGGATCAATATCTTCTATTTCAAAAACATATTTTTTTATTTTAATGAAAAACATAATTCATTAAAAAAATTTGAAACTTCTGATAAAAAAATTATTCCTGATTTTTTAATATCTGATATGGATTATATTAATAAAAATGTATTTTTTTGAATAAAATATGATGATATAAATTTAAAAATTTCAAACGAAAAGATTTATCTAACTTTACACTTATTCTTTGAAAATAAGCAAGGAATATAATGTAGATTTTTTAAAAAATTATTAAAGGGCGAACACCCAACATATAGGTATAAAAATACAAATTTATCAGGTTTTGATTATAAACAATCTATTTTTGAAAAAACTAGAGAGGAAAGTATAGCTCCTCCTCAAAATTTGTATCATAGTTATCCCATACCTAGAAATAATATTCCACCAGAATCTGTAAATAAAAAAATAAAACGTAAATCCAGTAGTAGTGTGGATCCACGAATCTTAAAGTTAATAGGTAATGCATAGAGGTTATGTCAAAAAAATAAAAAGAAAAAGAAAACAACAAGGAGGGAAAATTAGTAAGATAGCTATAGCAAAAGCAGTTGCACCATTTCTTTTAGCTGGTGCAGCTTTAGCTACTGCTAGATATTTTTAATCGATAAAAAAAATGGCACCTCGTGCACCATTACCCATTCAAGAAAGCGAAACAAATAATGTGGAGAAACATGACGGGCTTATTATGAGCCCCATTCTTGAAATGTTTCAACCATTACCGTTTAATACCACCTAAGTCGATACGCGAGAAGGCATATTTTATTCATCACCCCATAACGATAGTTTGTATTCTACAAACTATACGTTTACACATACGTCAAATGAATATGGATTATTTAAAATGGATGAAGCTCGTTTAAGTGCTACATAAAAAATTTTTAAAATTTCAGACAATACACCTCAAGCTAATGACGATACAGTAACAATAAATTTTTCTCCTTTGCGGACTATGTGGGAGCAAAAAAATACATTTTTTAATCAAGAACTCATTAATTCCTGTACAAGTCATGAAGATTGGATTGCATTTTTTAGACATTTTATGACGGAAGTTCCTACTCAATATAAAAAATCAGCAGATATTACAGGAGCATATCACAATACGCCTGCAGCAGCCAGTGATAGTATTATAAAATTAGAAGATACTACTCATGCTACTTGCGTAAATCAGGGCGCGGCTAGTCGTATGAAGTTAACAAATAACAAAGATTTTGAATGTATAGATATTTTAGATGCAAATTGTTTCAATGAAACAGGAGAGGGGTCTGTTTTACCTACAGACTTTGAAATTAAGGTTGAATTGACTCGAACCGATAAGAAAAAATATTTATTTGGTGATGCAACTAAAGCTGCTCTTGTCGACCTAGCATTAAAAGATTTCAAATTAATTGTACCCATGCTAAAACCACGACAACAATTAGTAACAGCAATTAATGATATGATGGTAAAAGAAGGAAGGGAAATTTCAAAATATGTGTTTCAGTATAGAACTGAGTATATTAAATTTAATAATAGTTTTAATGAATCAAGACCAACACGCTTAGCTGCAATAATGATAAAACAAGATAGATACAATGGTCAATACAATGAGAATTCATATAGAATAGAAATACCCAATTATTCACGATTTGAAGTAAAAATAAATGAGGGAATAGTACATCCTGTTTAAAAAAATTTAAAAGATGGTTATTTAGCTTTACCAAAATGTTTAAATCATGAATATCGAGAGATGCCATTTTCGTATGAGGATTATATACAAGATTATGGTATGGTAGATGTAGATTTGTCTGAAAAGAAAGACAGTTTTAATAAGGTTCTTCCTAATTCAACAATGGGACAGGTTAGTGTTGAATGGGATTTAAAATCGGCATTGGCTGAAGCATGGCAATTATTATTTATTGGTGAATTGAGAAATTGTATTAAATTTGCATGTAATTCTCCACCTCGAAAAATGTTTACAATTTAAAAAATCAGAAAAAAACATGTTGTAAAAAAATTATATATAAAATAAGATGTAACAGAATGAAAATGTTATTTTAAAAGGATTTTGTTTTAAAAAGATATAAAAAAAATGATTTGTAGAACATGTATGATGAAACATAAGCATAAATACAGAAAAAGACGAAAAATTCCACCGTTGGGTGTTATTGATTTCTTGGCAAATCTGCAAAGACCAAATCTACATATTAAACCTATCATTTCAAAATATGGATAAAAAAACCTTAAACAATTCTTCTGAAGAAGAAGAGAAGGAGCTTGAAGAAAATCATGTAGAAGAATTAGAGAAAAGTGAGAATGAAAAAAAAGAAATGATAATAATGATAATGATGATGCAGATGATAATAACAATAATAATAATAGTAATGATGATGATGATGATGATGATGATGATGATGATGATGAGCAAAATATTTATATAAATGTTTATAGTACAGATGAAAGTGAAAATTCAACAGATTTTTTGTCAGATTCAGGAATTGAAAAAAAAAATTCATAACGATACAATGATTTCATCTGTTATTAAACAATTAATTGAATATAATAAAATACGAGAAAAAGAAAACCAAAAAAAAGAAATCAATTTATACCTTCACTTAAATATTTTTTATTGCTTAATTTAAAAAAAAGAGATGATAATTATACAAAAAAAATTGAAAAAAACTTACTTTTATTATGTAATGAATTGTATAGAGATAATATACCCAATGTTACAGTAGATAAATGAGATAAGGACATGTTGAGAAATATTGTAAAACATAAACTTAAACAACAAGAATGCGAGATAACACTTATAGAAAATCAGTATTTACATGTTTATTTTAGAAAAGTTTTGAAGGAGTTAAAAAAATTGAAAAAAAATGACATCAGTACCGAAGCTTCAATTAGCGAACGAAAAAAAATTGAATGAACTTTTAACATTGTCAACAAAAGAAAAAAAAGAAAATGAAATAATAAGTGATGTTAATAGAAATTCAGGAACAGTAGAAATGTTGAAAAATTATGAAACAATGAAAAATACACCAATTCTGAGTTGATGGGTTTAAATAAAATAAATTTTTTAAAATCAAAACAAAATTATTTACAAGCTAAAAGAAGTAAAACATCAAGTGGAGAGGAAGCACCAGAAACACCAGAGACCTTTTCTAGAAATACTATAGCAAAAAGCAAAAAACAATTGGAGGAGTTTTTTTCAAAAAATGTAAAAGTTGTCGATGGTGGATTAAGAATAGCTGGTAAAAGATTTGACATCCCGAGAAGATATTCTCGATGATTTTTCACATCAGAAAAAAAAGAATAGAAATTTAACAGATGAAGATTTAAATAGAGTTTTAAAAGCATTTAAAACTGCAAAACTTTCAAGAAGTTATATAAATAATCCTGCAATTAGAAAAAAATATATAAAATTATTTGATCCAATTGTTACAAGTCCTACACCATCAACATCATCCGCAACACTACCATCAACATCACGAGCATCAACATCATCCGCAACACCACCATCAACACCCCCCTACATAGATAACGATTCAGGTTTTTTTAGTTTTTTTTCTCCAATAACATCAAGATTGCGAAAAGGATCATCCGATAGATCAACTTCATCTAGATTTGAAAGATAATGCATTTTTCTTGTTTTCTTAATAGATATTTAAATACAGATGAGTTAGATTTATTATTGCATAATAATAAATTGACAAACATTATTATTTGGGGGCATTTCCAGCAAACATTCTTCCATCTTTAAGTAAAAAAAAATGTTGTTGGATATGGAATACAGATGAGGACAATAAAGAGGGAGAGCATTGGGTGGGGATATGGAAGAATCAAAACATGATAACATTTTTTGATAGTTACGGAAAAAATATATCATATTATAATAGAGATTACTGGAGAAACAATTTTTTGAAAAAATACAAATGGTTCAATTATTCTAATTATCAAAGACAGAGTATTTTATCAAAAACGTGTGGTGTATGGTGTATGCTTTTTTTATTTGAAAAATGCTCCAACAGTGAATATCTAGACATCAAAACTGAAACAAATAACATAGACAAACTAATCAACAACGAATTTTATTTAAAACAAATAACAACATCACATCAACAAACACATAAAAAAACAAAGAACGCACAGAAATGGTGTAATTATTTATCTTTATTAAATAAAAAAATTATAATTCATAATAGTTATCTCCTATGTCATACACTATTGAATCATCGTCAGGAAATACATCACGACGCACTCTACTATTTTCATAACTTTTTGGATGTGCATCAAAAATTACATACCCGTATTTTCTAGAATGCAAATCATTTAAGATCTGCAACATTTTTTGTTTTTGTATTTGACAATTTTGTGCAACCGTCATTAAATTTCTATGATCTGATAAGTTTTTGAACACACCCATATATTGACTGTTCATCTTTAATGTTCGTAGCTTTCCATCGCCAAAATTTAAATTTTGACATACAAATATAAAAGACATAATATGATGATGACTATCTCTTGTTGCTATATTACTTAAATTACATAAATTTTCTTTATTAAATGTAGAAAGCACCATTAAATCATCCATTACAACCAAAATATTTTGCTCCGGACTGTCTTTTTTGTTACTCAAACTTTCAATAGTTGGAATTCCTTTTTTACAATCAATACATTCGTACGATTTTAGAGACGATGATGATTGAGATTCATCAATGCTTCTTTTCATATTGTCATAGATGTCTTGTTCACTTGAATATAAATACAATAGCTTTTGAATTGGAGGTGAAATAATTTCATCATTATTTTCTAAAATTTTTGAAATGAAATATGTTTTTCCAGATTGCGAGGGTCTGCACAATGTCATCATAAACGGATGGTAAAATGGGATACTAACTTTTTTAATTTCCCGAATCTGCGAAAAAAAGAATACAATACGCATGAAAAAAACAACAAAAGGCAGAAATAGACAACATGCGAAAACATATGGATAAATTCGTAAAAAGCAATAATAAATAACATGTTTTATACAAATGAACAAGAAAAAAATGCAGAAAAAATGCAGAAGCAAATCTGCAAAATGAAGCAATTCACAATCTTTTTCGAAAAAAATCGCAAAAATCTTTTCCTGAAAATCAAACGTGACAATGTTTTATTCATTAAAGGAAACAGATCTTTTATACTTATGTACACTACAATAACAAGAAAAAACACGAAAAAACAAGTGCATCATATTTTATTCCATTACTAAGCTAATTTGGCTTATTCAAAAAACGAAGTATTTTGTGACGAAGTATTTTTTTTGTTTAACAGATCCTCCCGATCAAAGCTAATGCGGCCAAGCTTCAGATTAAATTCAATGCAACTGAAGGAGTACAACTGTTTGACTTTTGACCTAGCAGAAGAGTACCTCGTTTTAATTAAAAAAAAGAAAAGCATATTGAAAAAAGAATTTATGCTATGACTAAAAAATGAATACATTATGGTTTCCGTTTTAATAAACAAAACAAAGACATATTTTTTTATTTTTCCCGGTCAAAACTAATCCGGCTAAGCTATTTTTTTTCAAACAAAAGTTTTCAATACTGCTGCTGGAGAAAAAGACTGTATTAGACACTACCGTTTTAGTAATGTTATTAGCAATAGAAATAAGAAACTGCTCACATTTTTTCAAAAAAAGTCCGCAATGTCAAAATCTGAAATGTTATTGTCTACAGACTTTCTTGTCAAGCATTTTGCGTTCAATTAGCAAACCCCTCGTTTATTTTGGATTTGTAGGAGAAAACAAGCAAAACAAATATCATCTTCGTAATATCTTTTTTTGATTTGAATAAGAAAAGTATTTTTTGTAATGTCGTAAACTCGAAAAAAATTTCGCAAGCATTGATCGATTTGAAGTTAAAAAAAAAACAACACAAAATACATACAAACGGTATACTACACAAAGACATGAAACCATAGAATGTAAATGTTATGCATGCATTATGAGTTCCATGTTTTACCTTGTAACAATAAGTAGAGAACAAATTAAAAAAAGAGATTTAAAAACCATAAAATATCCTCAAAAGAAAGAAAACATGAAGACATCTGCAAAAGAATAATGCTAAAAAAAGCAATCACTCCTTATAAACAAGAATATCAAAGCAGAAAATATCTTACTAACAAGGCAAAAAAGATTATCTACGGAAAAAATACCAAAATCAAGGTAAAGAAGAAGTGTTTTTATTATGCAGACAAAAAAACATGAAAAGACATATCCAATACATCATATATGTGAACAAGTTATATTATGCAAATATGGTCAATATGTTTTGTACGATTAAGTCAGAAAATTCAGTTTTTTTTCCTGCAATAGTGATTCAATGTTATGTTTACTGGAATCTTATGAAAAGATCAAACCACTTACACTGGAATCTAATCTTACAAAAAAGCAAACCACTCACAGATTGAAAAGAAAAATACAAAAATGGTACATAACATGGTACATAATGGTTAGCAATCAGAAAACACAATCACAAAACAGTTTCTGCAGTATTTTGGAAAATTCCCATTTTTTCAAGAAAAACTAATGAAAGAAATGAAAATCCAATGCAGAAAACACAATGCAGTTTCATAAATATTGCTGCTGTATTTTTGGAAAATTTCCCCCCTTTTTTTTCAAGAAAAATAACAACATAGTACATTGCAAAGAAAAGCAAAGCATACTCTTCGTGTCTTGTCAAATCTCAAAAAATATCACTAAAATATGTACTGGAAAAAACTAATGGAAAAAATGGAAGGAAAAAACACAAACAACAAACAAAATAGCACCCGCTATTTAGCCTAAAAAATTCTCTTGTCATTAATGCAAAAAGCTCACCAAAAAAAACGAACACAACAACCAACAAATGACCTTTTTTCAACAAGGAAAAAACATTGTAATACAATCCCACTTACAGCTAATGCGGATAAGCTGAGGTAAAAAGAAACGAAGCAACATCCCAATATTGTAAAATACACTGCGCTAAGACAACAATCAACTATTTAAGAAAACCATATGGAATCGTGGAGAAATCCTCCAATACAATTCGCTTATCAAAGGTGAATCGGAATTTTTTGATTGCGTCTTCTACAACTATATTTTGTTCGATAGTTCTATTCATTTTATTTCGATAACTTATTTCCAAATGATAATCACAATTCTCTAAACACTTCTTCATGCTCTCAAAACAAAGTTTTGTTTTAGCCTCACCTTTTAACGTGAAACCCTTTACATGAATCAATTCACGTTTTTCTAAATTTTTATTTTGTGTTATGTATGAATAGGACTTTGGTCCTGTACTACAGAATGATATTATAGCCTCGTCTTCACTTAATTCATTTGTTAAGTCACCTAAATAACTACCTGTCTTAATATCCACACTACCATTGTCAATGTAAATTACTGAATCTGTATCAAAGTAAAATACCCAGTGTTGCAACTTATTCAATAAGTTGAATAATTCTAAATGAGCGTAAGCAGTTACAAACGATGCAATTATTATGTTTCGATTTTTTAATGTTGTCAATGATTCAGATGTTTTTTTATGAGTAGTACGAACAACATCCGTCGAAGCAAAATCTAACGATGTCAATTCAATTGATCTGTCATTGGCTAACAATTGCAACTCGTATAAGTTATTCAAAAAAGAAACAATTGTATTATTTTCATTTTGTGCAAATTTACCGCATAACGAGTTCAATAAAGCTTTAATAACAGCTCGTTTTTCAGCATTAAATTCAATCATTTCTGCATCTAATTTAACACCCTCATGTTGTTTATAATCTTCAATATATTTTTTCAAATTCTCCCTGTCTAAATTGCCATTGCTATCTAAAAATTGTTTTGGTGGACCACTACATTCTTGTTTTATTTTCATAAACGTATTTACATACTCACTAAATATTTTCTCTTTTTTAGAAAAATGATATATCTCATATATTTTTATTATCTTATATCTATGTTTTAGGGCCTTCTGTACCTCTACACTTGTCCAAGTACCAAAAATACATCTATCTTTCTCCTTGTGAGGCGGGCATTTATCAGACTTTTTCTTTGCACAAGTAAAACACAATGGAAAGATTAATTTACCCTCTATACGTACGGGTAAAATGGGGAATAATAAATTTTGCGGTAGTAGAATTTGACATTTTATCAATCCAAATATAGTGTCTATACTAATACTGTTGACTTGTTCACCATAATATATTATAGGATGACCTACAGGAAAAAATTTTTTTTTGTACATATGGGTATGAAGAACAAAAATCGAGATACCCTGCACTAGAATCAGAATCACCATCCCAAAATAAACGAGCAGGAGAAGTACGTCCCCCATCTCGTGGCTCTAATGGTAGTTGTTTAAAGTACAAACTTTTTTTTTCCTCCAAATGTTTCCTACCCCTTTCATTGATATAATTACACTCCCACATCAAAACAACATTATACCCTGCTTTTTTTAAAACATTCACGAAATAAAACGTTTTTTGCCGCAAATTAAACAAACTTTCCTGGACAACATCATTAAAATCGTTTTCATTATAACATGTAGAACAAACATGAAAAAAACTTCCAAGAAATTGATAAACAGTATTTGTACTTCTACAATAACCATCAACGTGACGTCCACATATCTTAATTTCTTCATTTTTCGACAAGCGAGAATGAAAATTGTTGCTCGCGTTACATTGATTACTAATTTCACTTAACCAGCAAAGAGCAATTAAACTTTCATTTACATTTCCTCTATAACCTGTTGCTGGTAATTGAGCAATCGTATTTTTTCTTAAAATATTAGTGCGAAAAATTTTTAAAGCTAAAGAAGCTATCGTGCAACATGTTCTATTATAAAACGGGCAAATACCAGTTATTTCTTTCATTAAATGTGAAAATACTATACAACCACGTTGCAAAATATCCACATCCATTCTACAATAATAATAAATAGCATCTCTAAAAATTTTTTTTTTTTCACATTGTTTATTGTACCATTTTTTAAAATCATTATAATCATCATCACTACTACTTTTGTCAAAAAAATCAATTGATATCATAGGACCCTCATAATTTAAATCAGTAAATTTATAAGGATGATACCCCTTACATAAATTATCAATACCTAATGCCTTAAGAAATTGCAAAAGCTTCATTGCTAAAAACAAAAAGGTGTCTAAAAACAAAGCTCCTTCAACATTCATCGATAGTATCTTATTACCATTCATAAGAACAATAGGATCTATATTCATTACCGTTAGGAAATATCGCAAAAGAAAAACACAGTCAAAACGACCTCCATTATGCGCTAGCCACACTGGACTATCTTGCTTCAATATAAACTCAACAAAGTTTTTCAACACATCATCCCCCTCAAAAACGTACTGCCTCTAACCACAACAATCAACAGGATCAACAGATATATCACAAAACAAATCGTAAGCGTAACGTAAATATCCTTTGTAATTTTGAACAAACGGTTTTTCATCACACAATCTACATACTTTCTGCACAACGCAATAAAAAGGAATAACAAAACCATTTTTATCCGTTTCGGTTTCAAAATCATAAAAAAAATTTTATTAGTTTTATTTGTTTTCTCATGTTTTAAAGGTTTTAAAAAGCATTTATGCGTTCTTAGTAAAAAATCATTACAATGATAACAAAACATTTTATCACAATTATGAGTATTTACTTTTCCTTTTGCAAAGAAAAAACAAGGTACTATCTTATAACAATTTTTACAAAAAAACATTTTTAGACAGGGTGGAATTTTGATACCGCCGTATTTAGATTCAAAAATACGTTGTGCCAAATGATCAGTAAAACATTTTCAATTTTTGAAAAACATGAAGCAATTTGAGCATTGCATATCGAATCTTCCTCTTCACTACAACCATTAACATTTGAATAACATTTTCGAAATGAGAATTTTAAAAAACAAATATGAGTTTTAGATGTTTCATGTTGTTTCAATTATTTCATACAACGAAAACAAAAATTATTCTTGTTCATTCGTAAAAACGTCCAAGGTGATAAAACAACATCGTAATGTTTATCGTTTAACCACAAATAAATTATATTATCCGAAAGCCGTAGTAATTCGCAATCATCATTAATTCGACTATCATATATAACAGAATGGTGATATTATTGTTTAGAAAAAACAAGCAAGTCAATATTTTGATCTTTTAAAAAACATCGATAAAATTTATGTAAATGAGAAACACTGACGGGACCCTTGTAAACATCGACTTTTTGGAAAACAAAATGCACATCCTCGTCGCTAAACAATTCAGTTAAATCCAAACTCAAATTTTTTTGTAATCGCTCAAATTTATCATCTTTTTGTAAAAAAGATTTTCCAACTAAATGTGCTAAAGGCAAACAACAACCGCGTATATTAAAATTTTTGGTTTCAACTTGAAAAACACCATATCGAATGTCCCTATTATAACGTTGTAAAGGATGATTTATCTTAGCACTGCCTACATCATCTTTTTTTAAATACATGTCTATATATTTTTTTTTCTTTTAACATGTAATTTTCTTTTATTCAGTTCCGTATTTTTCACATTTCCTTTTGGTATAACGAAGACGTAAACAACCATTGACCAATCTTTTTTCAAAACTTCTTCAACAGAAGCATTACTTTGTAAATGTTCGTTGAATATGTCTAAAAAATATTCCTCATTTAAATCACCAATTTGTATGGGTGCAGTAGAAAAAGGAGTCCTAGGTGCTCGTTTTATAAAAATTCAAACTTTATCATCATCAGACGAAGATGACAAACGAGCAACATTTATAAAATATCGGAAAACATAACGTAAACTTTTCTTAAACGATGGTACATCTGTAATTCCTTTTAAAGGTACACTTAAATTATAAACCATCTCTAGTATACCCAACTTCATTTGAAAATGAGAAGTAATTTCAAAATTTGACTCTGGTATATCGATACTTTGTCCAACATTAGATTCGGCATGTTTAAATATACTAACTTATTTGTGATTTCTTCATCTGTAAACTTCTTAGCCATTGCTTTAACCTTTCTACCCTTTCCTTCTTTTCTTCCTCCTCACTAGTAGGTGAATCAGTAGTATCAATTTCAACACCCTCAGAATTTTTTTACTTTTATGCACTTGCATGTTAACATTACAAGTGGCGAATCCTTCTCGCACAATTGAGCACCCATCACGACTTATATATACACATAGTAACGGACGATTAATCTCATTATTACTCAAACATGAATAAGAACGACAACACTCTAATTCACATTCAAGCAATCTTTTTCGATAAATAAAAATCAAACAAATATATTTTCGATTATAATGATGATCAAAGTATAATTATTTCACCAGAAATATTCAAAGAATGTGTATTAGATTTCGAACAAGGATTTATTGATTATACTCGTAAAGTTGAACCAGAAGAAATAAAAAAACGATGATCATTTTTAAGAACAAAATTTATCAGTAATTCGTTTCCGAACCATTTAGAATACAAAATAAATTGTATCATAAAAAATATTGAAGACCACAAAGAACATTACCAAGGAATTCGAACAATTTTTATATAATAATGAGAAAATCACCTTATTTTCGCCTGAACAACAATCATTGTTTTCAAGCTACGTATATAACACCACACCAAGACGGAGCTCCACTCCTATTGACGATGAACCCTTTGGATTTATAGTGGAAAACGTTTCATTTTCACCTAATATTACTACACCCTCACCCTCACCATGTTCATCACTTATTCGCACGCCAAACGCAAATAAGTCACCTTGTCTTTCTTCTTTCTCATCGCTTTCCTCATTTCCATCACCACCCAACACTCCGCAACTATCACCCAATTTTATACAATCATTTACAAATTGGGAACAATTTGACAATGCACTAAATCGAAGCAGTAGTAAAAAAAAAGCTACACCACAAAGTAATAGAAAGAGAAGAAGCAGAAGATTACGTATACGATTTAATAGAAATTATGAAATAAGTTTACCAAATCAGAGCATAAAGAAAGCACAACAATGTGAAAGTAACACCGTAAGACAAGTCAGATGTAGAAAACGAACAGCACATACGAAAAAATGTTGGATTCACTTGGCAAAGGACGCCAATTTGCATATCAAACCATCAAATATACCAATTGCAGGAAAAGGATTATTTGCATGGAAAAAACCAATCAAACAAAATAAGCTTATTTCAAAATATACACGACGAAAAACAAGTAAAAGAATGCTTGATCGCCTATATGGAAATAGAACTGCAATATATGCTGTCTGCGGGCCAAGAAACAATTGTATCGATGCAAATCAGACAACCGATAGTGCAGCACGTTTTGCAAATGATGCAAGAGGAAATGGAAATAATAACGCTCAATAAATTAAGGGTAAAAAACGATTTAGTTTTAAACTAAAATCAACACAAGATATTGCACCTAATCAGGAAATACTTGCAAATTATGGTAATGATTATTGGTATAGAAACTTTCAAGAATAAAGAATTATTTTATTATTTTGTTTTTTTACAAATCACTTATAATTTTGAATTGCTTTTACTACAGCATCTTTTACTATTTTGCTTTTTGCAAATCGTTTTAAGTTTCTTGTAAACCAGTTCCCTTTTTTTTTCTTCTCCATGACAATATTATTTTCATTTCCCATACCCCATTGTCTACGTCTTTGTCTTCTATGTCTTTTTCTATACATTATCTAAAATTTCCGTCTTGGAAGCGAGTTTTTTTGTTGTTTTTTTAAACTTCCTTAATTTTATTTTTCTCAAAAAATTTATGAAATTCCAATTGCCACCCACTTGACAACCTCTTTGTCGTCTTCCAAAAAAAATTCCACCAACTTGACGTTTTCTCATGATTAAAACAAAAACATCTTATACATTTTTTGCACATGTATTTTATATTTGTATTATTTTTTTTTAAATTTTTTTTTAAAAAAAAAATACATAAAAACATACAATTCAACCTTCCATAAACACAACAAAAATTACAAAATGAAAAGAAGAAGACGAGTACAAAGAGGGAGTGTTTCAAAAAACCTCTTGAATTTTAGTAAAAGTAAACGAAAAGCATATGGAAATAGATTCTTCGGCTCACTCCCAATCTATTAATATACAATTCATACATGAGGAAAAAACAAACAGAAGATGTAAACAAAAAGGAGGACGTTTAAGAAAACTTAAATTACCAAAACGTCATCATCAAAACACCTCATTTAAAATAGTACCCTTTTTTCAAAAATGAAAAAAAAAAGAAAATATAGAAAATATAGAAAACAAAAAGGAAGGGGGAAAATAGATGATTGGTTCACTAGCAAAATTGTTGAAAATATAATTGGTACACGAAATGGATATATTGGTATGGGTTCATTGGGTCCACCAAAACTTTTTGGGTTAACACCAAAAAAGTTTTTGCATTAACAGATATTTGAAACAAAAAAAAACAGGATCATATCTTTAATTCAAAATCACAACCATCGTTAATGTATTTACAGCGATTATTAAAAAATTCTATTAAATTATCATAAAATAAACATTGCGTTGCTTTCTCCTCTGGCGTTATCTTTTTTTTCTAGGAAATTGTTGAATCGATTCACATATTTAAACATAAGTTTTTCCAAACTGGAATTTTCCACCAAAATGACAACAATCAATCTCCTTCTCGTAAACCACACTTATATTTCTACAACGTTTAATTATCTCCAAAAAATAAAACAATACAATCATAGGTTTTTTACATTTATATAGTTTTATTTTAAACAATCCAAAATTATCTGTAGAAACATCGCTTGAAGTAGATTTAGTTTTCCTCCTTGCAAACTGAATCACACCATATATCCCTACAATTTTACTACTACCATCTTCAATCTTCATATATTTTATATATTCAAATGGCTTTTTAAACTCATTTGGAGCCTCACCAATCCATTTTTTTTTCTCTTCACCATTGCTCCAGTCAAATGATAACAAACGCTCAAAAAAATCAAATTGACCAAACGCATGAAAAGAGAATGTTTTCGCACTCATCTTTATTTACGTATTAACAATACTATTTACATAACTACATTCTATATTGCAAAAATCATCCTCATAACTCTGGTATTTATTATTACAAAAATAATATATATCAGTGTATTTTCCACATGGCCCACTTAAAACATTGCTCGTCAGGCTTTCCCGTAGCTTTATTTATAAAGTTATTCCCCGCATTAATGAGGGTATGTTTTTGTTTTAGCCATAAAGGTGTTTTAACCCAAGTTCCAACTTTATGATCTTGAAATTTAACGAGTTTCATTTCGAGGTGTTCTATGCGTCCTACAATCCATCCCGATCCTTGTTTTTGAAACTCGTCAAGATTCTCCATGATGTTCTTAATCATGTTGCTCGTAATATCTTCGAGATCGTCTCCTTCACGGATGATGTAATTTTTACTATGAAATCCGTGAACACATTGTTTATTAATTTCACCCTTCTCATCGTGTTTTACCATGAGACACGTTAGCACGAGTTTTACCTTATGAGTGCCTGGGTTTGAGCAAATTTTGTTTGCTAAGGAATTAGATACTTGTGATTGCATGTTATCGATGAAGCCCAATACATTGTTGCTTGGTTTTTTTCTAAAAGTCCGCACGAGCTTGTCCTTGGACTCTTTAAAAACCTCGAATCCAAGATTTACCTTCTTAGTCTTGGTGAGGTTTTTAGTTTGCCTTGTGATGAAATTTTTAATATCGTTGTCTCTTAGTAGCCTCTTAAGATTAAAAATCCTCCTTCTCTCTCAAACAAAGTGCTTGACTCTTATTCATTTAGCCCCAAAAGCTTTAATGACGCGTCCGAGTTTTGTTTGCTCCTTATTTAAGTAGATTAGTTGTTCTTTTTTTGTTTTAAAGCTTTTCTCGATGAGTTGATTAACGACTTTCATCATAACCTTGGCGTGTTTCATCCTTTTATTATAGGGTGTTTTTTTACTAAGAAGAAGAAATTGCTTTCTTAAAACTCACACATTTTTGTTTTTATATCTTCTGGTGCTTTGAGTGTTGTACTTTTGAAAAAAATAATTATTTAATTACTAAATTACCAAGAGTATCAAAGATGGAGGAACCAGAAGATGAAGTAAAAATAAAAATAGCCGACTTGGAGAAGTTAAAAGATAGAATAAAAATAAAAATACTAAACATGAGGAGACCAGAAGATAAAATAAGAATAAAAATATTCAACATGAAGAAACCAGAAAATGGAATAAAAATAAAATCAACACATGTTAGCTCAGGTTGGGAGGAAAACTACACCATCAAATTTGATAACTATAAGTATTTCAAACCTTTTGGTGTCATTAAATGGAAATCTTATCAAAAAGTATTAAAAGGAAAAGAGAAAGTATTTGTTGCTGCTAAAGATCATAATATAGAAGAGCAACCGACCGACGAGATCAACGACCAAGCGACCGACGAGGTCAAAGACCAAGAACTACCATCTTTGAATATTTATGATGGGGTCTACGACCAAGCGACCAATGAGAGCGACGACCAAGCGACTTAGGAAATTTAATTAACTAAGATGAAGGTAGGAAAGATAAGAGACCATCAAATACCAAACACTGCGACTAATTTTTTTTTCTCCTTTAAATAAATGAATAACGAAGTATTAAGAAAAAGAATCATTAATCACTTGGTGGAGTCCACCGTAAGTGGTGGAGTAGCCGCAGGATTGTCTATTGCTATTAAGAAGCTCACCGGAGAAACTTTACTTTCCGTAAACTCCTTCAAAGATCTTATCAAGTTAATCATCATCACGTTTCTTACCACGATTCTTACAGAGAACATAAAAACAACGAGTTATTATGAAAAAATCGATCCTAAAAAGTCATAATATAAATGGCTACCATGATTGCAGGAGGAGTATTTAATGCTTTTGCTTTTGCAGGAGCAGGATTTTTGTTTAGTAAACTTAATCATAATGGTTATCAAAACGAAATGGAAAGACACAACCTCGCTATAGAACGACTTGCCAAGGATAAGGAGGCATGGTACGAGAGAGAAACTGAGAGGAGGAATAAGGAGCCAAGATACAGACAAAGTCTCGCCGAGGTGAATAAAGACATCAATCAAACCAATAAAGCCTTGGTTCTATTTAAAAAGACGCAAGCACAAGAAAAACTAAGAGACCTTGAGCCAAGACTAGAACAATACTACGATCCCGAAGAAGAAATGAGTGGTTTTATTAAAATCGTTAAGAATGGCGTGATTATTCTTATAAGCGCTGGAGCAGTAAAATTATTAAGCCTCTTGTTTCAAAAAAAAATCTAAACTAAAAAAAAAATCTAAACTAAAAAAAAATGTTTTTTTTTCTCATCGACGTAGTACAAAGGTTTTTTTTTAAGTCCATACTATCGAAAACTTAGCACTTGCCATCACCACGACCATTGTGAGAGGAATCTTTTCATTAAGTACTGCGAATAATACCATGAGGAAAATAAAAACTTTGTTTGGAATACTCAGTATGGCGTAAACTAACATCTCCTGAAATTGCTCCCACTTGCTGTTAACATATTCTCATCCTTGTTCTCCAAGTATTTTTTCTGCTGTTATTCGTGATAATATACTGAGTGGCCAAATGTTCTAATTTGTTTTTTCGGTCGCTAGATAAGTAGTGGCCTCCATTGCGATGCCTAAGGGCCAAGTAGCCTTCTCGAGCATGATCGAAAAGATGATGGTAAGGATAGAAGTAATCTTGGAGGCGTTGTCCTCAAAAAATTCTACAAAGGCTTCTCTTCTTAGTATATTTTTATATCCAGGATAAAGATACTCGGAGATTACTTCCCCCGCTATCCTAAAATAAGATTTTTCATTGTATACATCGATGAGTCCCGAAAGTGTTTTGATTTCATTTACTATCAGTTTAGACTCTTTTAATATTAGATTTAATTGAGGATTTGTTAAGTTTTCTTTCGTTATATTCTCATTAATGACAAGAAGACATAATCCCGCACACTCGTAGATATCTTGTGTAGGACTTAGGCCGGTGTCGGCCTTTAAGCGAGTGGTCGTTTCTTTTCATTTTCTTCTTTGACTTTTAATCCTGACTTCGATGAAGTTTGAGTCGTGTTGGTAGAAGAGGCTTACTTTTTTAGAGATTTTAGTTTCTCCCAAGAGCCAAAGCGTGTTGAAGAAGTTTTCTACGATGTTTTTTAAAACAATGGCTAGACTTTGTTGATCAGAAAGTACAAACGGTTTAAAATGTTCTTCTCGACTCGTGTCACTCATTTGTCTAGGATTGCTTACTTCGTACTCAGCGTTCATTTATTTAAATATCAACAAGACCAGTTCGATCAAGACCATCAAGAGCACCAAGATTACCAAAGCCATCATGACGGTATGTTCTTGCTCGGGCTCCACAAAAGGCATCTCCATGGTGGATCCTATGTTTTCTTTAAACACGAGGAATAATCTCATCCAAGTCCACAAACTTGTTCACGTAGGAGGACACACCATGCCAAGCTGAACTTAAAAAGTTCTTAACGGTGATCCAAACGAGCGACAAGTCTGGACGAGAAAAACTCATCGAGGCTTCAAGCAGATAAAGCAAGACACGATTAACAGGAGCTACGACCGTAAAGAGTACGAGATCCCATGAAACACCCACCCACGTTCTTAATCCTACTATAAAAAACTCCGGCACATAAGTTGTCGCATGTAAAAAGTCCTTGATAAGGTTCCAAACATAGTGCGATAAAATCCTCAAGTCTTGGCTTGCCTCGTCGGTGTCTTTTACGCCTTTATCAAGTTTATTTAAGAACTCCACCAAAGTTATTATCTTGGCGTAAGCACCTTCGTACACTTGCTCGAGGTAAAAATAGAGGACCCCCAAGGGCTTGATGGTCCATCTTCCAATAAAAACCAAGGGTTTATCCAGTCAGAGTCTGGTACTCGTTCCTCTTCATCATCAAAAGAAATCCAAGGTGTTGTTTCTTCTGAGCTAGGAGGTGTTGTTTCTTCGGAGCTAGGAGGTGTTTCACCAAGCAACAAGTATAAGAAATCAACCAATAACTAGATGAGGTAAGACAACAACCCAAAAAGTATCGAGAGTACTACTTTTCCAAAATCTGTTATTTCTATGTGACTCATTTATTTTTATTAGGATTGTAATGAATTCAAATCAAACTCATGAGTAGGATAAATACACCTAATAACTTAAGATTATAAACAAAGTTTTTGCTCATTTATTTAAGAACGATGAGTAAACTCATAAAAAAACAAACCAATACTAAACCAAAAAAAACCTCGTTATCAACAAGCTTGTTCATTTTTTAAAATATCTTCTTTTTAAAAAGTACGACAAAACGAGGACAACCAACCCTAAAAGTGATAGAACGTTTTTGGAAACAAAGTTCACCCCAGTCTCCATCACACCTAAGGTTTTTACCAAGGGTTCTAGTAGCACCGTAATGCTCCCCATGGCGTCCTTCACTTGGGCTAATATTTTTCTCGTATTTTGTAGGACGTCTTGAACGTCTTTTACGACATCTTTGGTGGACCTCATCAATGCCACGATCATGGACACCAACCCTGTCAATGCTCCAGCCAAGCCTACCCCAATTTTAAACTTATTATGAAGTAATCATCGACGAAACCTTTGAAGCTTGGTAAGCTCGTCTCAATCGATGTATTTTTCTAGAGACTCTTTCACTTGAAGTAATTTAAGCTTGGCTCCTCGTTGAAATCTAAGTTTTTTTTTTGAAAGTTCGATCTTTTTAAGAACGGTCTCAATAAATTCTCGACGTTTTGGATCTTGCTTGTTGAGTAATTTTCTCCTCCAATACTTGTTGTCTTTATGGAGTTTTTCTTCGTTGGTGTCTCCTTGTGGATCTAAAATTTGTTCAACTTCTAAGAGTTCTTTGCTCGAAAAAACATTAGATTTTTCGCTAGGACTCGGATCGAGAAAGAGTTCTTCAATGATTTTTCTATTTTCTCGACCTAGTTCTTCTGATAAACCCCTTGTAATGTCTTGGATCATTTCGTCTGCTCAAGCCGCTTCTTCTACCATGTCTTTAAAACTCGTGTTCTTGTTTAAAGGTTCTAACTCGATCATGTCTTAGACTTGAGATTTTCCCGTGTCTTTATATTCACGTCTTGCTTCTTCGGCCAACATGTTAAATTCTTGAATAAACGGCTCAAAGTCTGGATCTATATCATACACGAAGTGCGTAGCGGCGGCTCCGCCACCTTCCCCCACGTTATTTCTTTTGATAATAGGTCTATTTCTAAAACTAGCTCCGATGAGTTTATCGTTGTCCACGAGGAGTTTAAACTTATCTAAGAGTTCTTCTGAACGTTCCCCATCTTGTTCGTCCACATCGATCCCCATGTAATTTTTTAAAAATTTTTTTTATAAAGTAAAGGTTTCTCTTCTTGATCAGGTCCTAATAATTCGTTTTTATTAAAATCGATTGGAGAATTCATTCTCGTCTCATCCCAAGAATAAGATGGTCGAGATTCTTGATCGGGGTCAAACGTTGGATTTAAAATATCGGGTCCTGGCTCCTCCTCGAACTCGTCTTGGTCAAAGTCATCATCTTCTTCAAACCGACGATCCAAAATAGTTTCTTGTTTGAGATCTTCGATGGGGTCTTTAAAATCAAACGTAGGTTTTTCATCGTACATCTCAAATCCGTTCGTTTCGCTCACGTCCATTTATTGAGGGGAGGTTTTTAAACTTTGTAGCAAAATCAAAGATCTGTTAAGTAATCGAGTCTGAGTGTACTTGAGAAAGCTCTTGTTTGTAAAATCTTCCAAGAATAGTCTTACCGCTGGAGGGATCCACGAGCTCATACATGATAGGATCGCCGAGATGAGTTTCGCTAACCTCGTAAATCTCATCACCAAAACTACTCGTATAACCTTTTTTAAAACTTCTTTCTTTTTGTGCTCCATCATATAACACTCTAACCATGTCTCCGACGTGATATCTTGGCTTCAAGTTGCTTCTGCACCCCCAAAAAGTGTCAACCAAACTTGATCCGCGTTTTCTTTGTTCACTTTGCTCGGTTTCAGTTTTATGGTTCTATGGTAGGAATCGTTGTAATTTTCTACGAGTTGTTCTAAAACTTCTAACCAATACTTTGTGTTATTCTTATAAAACCACTTCCACATGTGAGATCTTAGGGTTCTATTAAAACGCTTTACAACGGCCGCTTGTTTTCCTCTTCTCTCATGGTCGGGTTTTGACCTGAAGGTTTTATTGGGATATTTTTCTTGTATCATGAGTGGAGGAAAATATCGTTCTCGCCCTGATTTTGGAGCTTGTTCCGTGGAGAACCACTCGATGTTTCTTTCTTTTAAGATATTACGCACGTCCTTATTATGAAACTCGTTTGCGTCATCAAACTGCACCACTTTGGGATAACGCTCGAATCGATCGTGGAACTCTTCTAAGATTATTCTTAGTCCTTCCGCAACGATGCTTCCTTTCTTTCCTTTTACGGGAATAGCAAACTCAAATCTGGAAAGTATTTCTATCACGGTAATGATCCATCTAAAATTTTTATTTTTTTTTTCTTTTAAAGCAAAATTCATGTCCACGAGGTCTACTTGCAGCTGCTGAGCAAGACCACTCACGTAGGTCTTGCAGGTTTTAAACTTTTTACGGCACGCTTATGTTTTGTAAAAGTGTCCTGTGTCTTCAACCATTCCTTAATATACTTGAGGGAGATTTTTGGAACCTTGGGGTCGCTTGTAGCCCCCGTTGGTCACTGGGTCCCTTCGCTTTTAAGTTTTTTGTGTATTGCTTCAGCAGATCTAAATCCTCTTTTTGGATCGTAGTAAAGATCTCTTAAAATCATTTCCTTAGACTCGCTACATTCGTCTTCCATTCTTTATTTTTCCTAAAATAAATAAGGAAATTAACCGTGTTCTTAGACCCGACGCATAAGGAGGTCCAACTTGACAGAAACGTGAGGGTGTCATCGAATGAACCGCACTTCTTCGTAAAAACAGCGAGTATTTTTTGGAACTTAAACAACATAAAGAAGAACCACAACGATGTGATTTTAGATACGTCGGTGTTAGTGAGCAGAAATAACGAGCTTAAATTTGTACCAAGTTTTTGGAACTTTTCTCAAATGAAGATGAAACTCTTAAAATATAAATTAGAACTGAAGGAGTCTCCTTACGATAATAAATGTAAGATAATCAATAAAAGATCTGGAGATGTAGACCTCAAAAACTTTGGTGCGCTTTTAGGGTTCGAGAAAAATAAAATAATCGAGGTTAACAAGGAGGTAAGAAGTGATGATGAAGTAAACCTTCATCTAGGACTAAAATACGTTACGGTGCACTGTAACATCGTGGACGCCACAAAGAACTTTCTTGATGGAAAACTAAGTACCTCCATCGTGAGCTTACCCATCACCACGGAGCAAGCTTTGAATGGATCCATTACTCGATACAACGACATCGAAAGCTCCGTCATCATAAAAAATGGTGTTTATAATAAGATCGCTTTCGACGTAAGCACAAACACCGACGAGATCGGTCACGTCGGCTCCATATTGTTGGAAATCTACTTTAGATAAAGTCCTTCAATAAAATGGAAGACTACTATCACTTTGTTTATGATAAAAAATATGGTAGAAACCACGTAGAGGAACTTATTGATAGTTTTTCAAAAGAAAAAGCAAAGAAAGACTTTTAAAAAAAATATCCAAAAGCCGATCTTAATTTCTTCAATTTTGATTATCAATTAAAAGAAGTAAGCGAAGAAAACCCAGTTTATCCAGAACTAAATAAAAACGTTTTAAAAATGTTTCCCTTGACGTATTACAACACTCATCACGGATATCGTTACGCCTTAGGAACCTACGCTTTTAAGCATAACATGAAATGGCAGAAGGCTTTAGGAACCTCGGTCAAGAAAGTACGAGCTACGAACGACGCGAATTGGACTCCAAGAATATGGAATCACCATGGCAACGTGAAAAAACTTGCTCTGTCCGATAACAAAGGTTTAGATTTTTTTAACATCCATTTCTATGTAAACGATAATGACTACTTTTCGTGTCGCTTGGACTCGATCGATGCAAAGTACGATTATGATAAAAAAACTTGATAAGTTTGGTGACATTAGGAGCGAGTTTGATGAAAAACACCTCGAGGAGCCTTACTTTATCAGCTTAATTGCAGCTTATGTCGTGAGTTACTTGGGGGGTATGAGCTTAGAACACGTGAGCAGAGCGTCGGCACAGCCGGTTATCATAAGCTCTATAGCGAAATAGTATTTTTACTACCACATGAAAAGATTTCTACAACATCCTCAAGAACTAAAGACCTACTTAAGCCCAAAACTATTAGCTTTAATCAAGAAGAACATTCCTACGAGGCAAATCGTAAAACATCAAAAACTGGATAAACATGCCACGATACACGAATGGATGCTAGAGCTACTCAAGGACACGTCAAGTTAGCTCCTTGGTTCGATCCAAAAAAAAGATACGACATCGAGGACTTGGAGTACCATTGGGTTTATAAGACCGTAAACCGCTCAGATGATGATTACTTGTCTTTTATAAAAAAATCCTCAAACGGTCTTACGAGAGTTGGACAAAAATTACTCCAAGAAGCGGTGGAATCTTATGTTTATTGCGTTTTAGAAGCGCAAGCCAACACAAGGTGGAGCATCGTGAATCAAGGTGCAAAGTCTTCTCAAATGCAAGACGTGTTTAAAAAACTCGTTCGAGACACCATCACCCAAAACGATACCACGGTGTTAATCTATAAAAAACACCAACGTCATGTTCAACATGGTCATTGGTCCTGGGATCATCTTGATTCCATCCGACATGATCATCATTAAGAATCCTGCTCCAGGCTTTAATAACATTCTCACCATTGCCAACACAAACATGAAGTTTTAGAAAAATCAAAACATAAATCGCGTAGCGTCCTCGCAATCAACGGAGGCCACGAACGCAGCGAGTGCTAACACGAGCCCAAATTATATTTATGCGATCTTAAGTGTTATTTTTGGGTGGTTCGTCTTATAATAAGTGGGATCTTGCATGAGCAAACAAACCATAGAAAACTGGATTGAAAATCCAGAAAAACCTGGAGAAATGATAAAAGAGATTATTCATAAAAAAAACTTGTAATTTTTTTACAAGATTTGAAAGAAATGGTACTCTAAACTTCGAAACTCATACGAGGTTCGAAACTAAGAGGTCCTGCACCAAGTAACATCTTACTTTGGCTACGAGGAAAGCGACCTCGACATTAAAAAAAAAAAGCAACATCTTTGATTTTGCCACGAAATTTAAAAATCTTTGATTTTTTAAAATAAATGACATCTTACTTTGGTTATGAGGAAAATAACCTCGACGTAGAAAAACTAAAAACCGAGACGACTAAACTAAAAACCGAGACCACCAAAAACACCATCGACATCACCTTTCTTCGCAACACGAGTTTAAATAATCAAGTTATTATTGAAGATAACACGAACAAAATAACGACGAATAAAAATAATATTTTGGGGAACACTGCCGCGATAAATGGAATCACTAAAATAATAAGACAGATAAGGAAAGAAAGAGATTACATAATCAATTTCGCTGGATTGAACACAAAGAGTCCTGGAGATTGCTTTAGCCCTTACTCGTTGAGAGCAGGTCATCCTGTTTCTCCCTACCTTATCTACCTAAAAGAATTCACCGACAACACGAAGCTTATACTAAGTTATCATGCTTTTGATAAAGATATTGTCATCACGAATCTAAAACTCTTCTACACAATAGAAGTTCACTTCTCCGATGGAACCACCACTACTACCCACGATGTAAAGGAAGTCGACTGTAGTAATCTTGTTAAAATAAAACTCGACGATCTTCAAGTATTCACCTTAAACGAGGAGATTGTTATAAAAGACCACGAGTCCAATCTAAGTCGAGTCTTGTTCGTAGTCCTAAAGTTTAAGAAAGACATTAACCGTAGCTTAAAAAACAAAAGCATGCTAGCAGTTAAGATACCAAATTTAAAAAAATCCCGAGCGAAACACGACAGCCAGAACAAATCGAGCAAAGCGAGCAACAACAGCTCGAACAAAGCGAGGAAAGCGAGCATCAACAACCCAAACAAAGTGAGCAACAACAGCCAGAGACTCGAGAAAAAACTAAAAATAAAAGAATGAACAATGTTAAGCCAACTCAAAAACAAGTAGAAACAAAAAAGAAGTTACTTGAAATATCTGAAAAAACCAAGGCAGCTAAGAAAAAGTTTGTTCAAAATCAAGAAGCTGACACAGAACTTAGCTTCTTAGAAACCTTATCACAAGAAAAGCTCCACCTCCTACTAGGCGTACTCATCGTGGTGTTCTTCTTGTACAGCGTGATCAAAAAGAAGGACGCAAGCAAAGCAACCATGAGCGAAGCGAACGCAACTCCAAACCAAGAACCACTCAAAGAAGAACCCGTTCGTGGGGGTATCTTAAACTTCGACTAAAAGAGGGAGAAAAAACAATTCTTTTTTAAGTTTTGGAGTCGTCTAAAGTGAAGAGACTATGATAAAACAAGTCTTGGTTTACTTGACGCTCCTCTACGTGTTTAAAATGTTCTTAAGAGAAAAATATGTTTTTATGGTACATTCGAACGTAAGTCCTCAACAACTAAAGTCTAAAATAGCAGAATTAAACCTCACGTGTTGGAAACAAAGTTTTGGGTTTATTTCGTTGTGTTTTCCATTCCTTCTACTTGCTTATGAAGTAATAAGAGTAAAACCTTGGTAACGACCACGAACAAAGTGAGCTTGTGGGTGAGCTTAAGGTCAACGTTAGAAGAAACAAATCTTTTAGATTTTTTTTTCTTAAAAATAAATGAGGACCGAAAAACAATTTGAACCAGAATTTCGTAAACTTACGATGAGTGGTAATAAAGGAAATAGAACAAAACACACTGTAACCTGTTTAGAGTTCTGTATTTCGTTACTCGAGTTTTACAACAATCCTAGCCTAGCTA
>JAODVQ020515431.1:0-15130 GCA_025400075.2 Phenganax stokvisi
TATCTTGGGCCAATGAGGCATCACCAATGGATATCTTGGGCCAATGAGGCATCACTAATGGATATCTTGGGCCAATGAGGCATCACCAATGGATATCTTGGGCCAATGAGGCATCACCATGGGGTATCTTGGGCAAACGCAGGTACTGACCAGTACAAAGGTACCAATGTAAATTCATTACAAAATCCTGGTGGTAAATACAACAATAGAGTATAGTGTACCAACGACGAAAGCAAAGTTCAACGAAACCAGAAGCTCTACAATTCTTCTGACAGTTTGTAATTACCGCCAGGATAAACGACCAAGCTCAAAGAAATGTAACGTTCCTTTCAGCTTCGTCAAATATTTTGATCAATAATAAAAACAATTAAATTGCTAAAAAACTTAAATTCGGAAGAGAAACTATAAAATAACGTATGGTCTGAAAAACTCACCAAACTAAACTAAACGCACGCCCGGTCAGAAAAAAATGATTCGGTAAAAAATTCCAAGATGGCGAAAAAAATGCGGAACAAAAAAAATTCGAAGTCGACAAACAAAACGGTGAAATTAAATAGTTGCAACAATGCGATGGTCTTCTATACATTTTGGTTACATTAAAACGATTAACCATAGTTTTTAGAGTTAAATATTAGGTGGAGAAAAAAAAATTAAGTTCATATTATACAAAAGAGAAAGTGGCTTAATAAATGAAATGAAAATGAAATGGAAATGAAATGGAAATGAGATGGAAGACTGTGAATCAGTCATGAGAAAGTGAAGATATAATATGATCTTAATAAAGGCTTGGGTAAATCTCCACAAAAAAATTAAACAAGGGCTTGAGTTCCATGAGTTTGAATGCTGATTTCGAAAATTTAAAACTCCTAGAAAGTTTTATTGGTATTCTGAGGGTGCTTTCATTTTTACAATACTTGATAACTGTGACTCCAAATACTCTTGTCCTTGTTTGATTATTGTCAGTTTAAAGTCTGTGCATGGTACGCTTGCAACTGCTTATGTCAAGGTTGTCTTTTCTGCAGTTGCAGAAAGGACAAAGCAGAATTGCAGGCGTTTAAACTAGAAGCGTATGGTGGAAAGAGAGGGTTATGTGGTTACTATAGTTAGGGGTGGTTACTGTTAGAACAATATTGTATCATTGTTTGGTATCTATATATTATAATATATTCAAGCGTGTATTACGCTTTCGGATCTAAAAAAAAACACTAAATCAAAACAGTAATGAGTCCTGGTGGTAGATGTGCAGCTAACATAACTCAGATAGGATTTATTATAACACGTTCCAGTAGGCCTAAGTTTCAGGTACGCGAGTGTTGGACACAGAAGGATTGGTGGACCTCCTAACTTCAGGTGCGGTTTCGATAAATTGTTTTGGCATGCTGGGTGGGGGTCCCCTATTAGGTTGCATGCGGGTACTATAGGTTTCAGGTGTCGCCATCGAAAGAGCGTGGCGTGAGGTATGGTTCAGATCTATTCATGAAAATATAATTCAGCCTAGGTTAATATTTGTTAGGGCAATCAGGACTGCAGAGCATGAAGATTAAACAATCTTTTACCTAGAACCTGCAATAAAAAAAATTACAAGTTCTTGGCTTGAGATTGCGTTATAAACTCAATGCACTATTGTGATTAATTTGGTCTAAAATGTGCTTTGCTGTCCCGGTTTTTAAGGCACCACCAGGACTAAAATCCTTGACTAAAGACAAAAGATTAAAAGCTCAAAAAATAAACGAACAAAAGAGATGAAAATTGAAACAACAAAAAGTTGCGCGAATGCAAATAAAAAAGTCTAGAATGCAAATAAAAATGGCGGCCGAAAAAAATGAAAAAATCGAAGCAAACATTTTTTCGGCAAAAAAGCGTTGTTTTGGGGGGAATGGGAGGGTGTAGATAGTCCGTAGCCAGGTTATTTTGATGTGTTAGTGTTTAGGATATCATTATTGACTAAGCTGTACTTATTCAAATGTAAATAACAGTAATTTTATATCCAATCTTGCTTGTAAATATAGCATGTAAATAAGTAAATGAATAAAACAATCAATTTTTATATTAGAACAAGTTAGGTTAGCTCAGTTGGTATCGTTTCAGTAAGCAATGAACACACAAAAAATATTCCAAAATTTATCTTTTTTATGCAATAGGTCATATTTGCTTGTCACTCTTTTGTTTTCAATGTAAAATTTTTATAAAATCTCAGTGTTTTTGCAAGAATTTTTTGCTTGCTTTCATAGACTTTGATTTTTTTTCTATTTCAATTTCTGAACACCATTGCATGACATTGCTTACTTAAGCTTCCCGGGGGTTTTTATGGCAATTATTCCATTTCCCTCGAAAAACAAAAAGGAAGGCCTGGATGGGACCATTAAAGGCCTGGTCCTCACCTCATCAGATACACAACTAACTGTAAAATTATAACAAAAAATGTATTGAAGTCAGTAACAGAGCATGGGCGTTACACAGGCCATTTGCATGACCAGAAAGTAAATCTGCATTATGTATAATTATATATCGTATGTAATATAATATTAGTCTATACAAATTAGTGATTTAGATCAGTGGTGATTGGGGATAAGGTCTTTACTTCAGGTTCTCAGGTTCGATTCCTGACCCTTCCGTTCTGATGCAAACGTTTTAAAAAAGTTAGTAGTGAAAACAGCCAATGTTTTCATTATTTTCATATTTTTCTACAGGCCAAAAGTTACTATTTCTATTTATTCCTTGTTCTGAAAAGTTCTTTTTGTTGGAAATTATCAAGCTTAAATTAACCTTAAAACGCAACAATCGCTTTTTCAAGGTTATTTTTTGGTATAATTTTACATGAAGTAGCGCTACTCCAAGACATTTAAATGCCAATATCTGATCAAAATAGCAACAATTGCAACACGAGTAGATTTTTTTGTTTACTTCACAAAAATGGAAGAAAAAAGTTTGATTGAAATTATCTAGGAAACGTCAATTACTTAAATAAATCAAGTGGATCGATGTGTTTCTGGCGAAATGAATTTTACCAAACTGCTCAAATCACTTCCAGCTTACCGAACATTATTCGAAGCAAAAGGAAAATTATTTTTGAACGTGAACGAGCCACAATTAACTGTGCGTTTTATTTCAACTTGTTGTAGCAAATTAAAGCTGCATCATACTCGGCCAAAAGCTGTGTCATCGCCTCAACATGCTGAACTGTTTGTAGCCTCTCTTGGAAAAACAGACAGAACAATTCTGCAAGAAGCTTTGACAAAATATAATTCTTGGGATCAAGGTTTTACACTATAAGATGAAGTTTAAGGAAGCTAGTTATATAAGCTTTACTATTGTGTCTCTACAAATATGCTATAAACAACTGTTTCAAAACTTGTTTTATCAACTATAAACTACAATCTTTGCCAAAAACTATGGGACAAATTTGTATTTGTAATTTGTAATTATTTATTATTAAAATTACATTTTATCTTATATCTTCTGCTAAAGTCCCCCCTGGCCCCCCATTCCACGTTGTAATAAGAAAAATTAGTGTATCTCACACCAGACGTCTTCTGACATGAGTGCAACATTGAAGGGGTGGGGGAAGGGAATTAGGGGCAACAATTGCATCAAAAAAGGTTCAACTATGTTTTTTTGAAAAAGGTACATTGTTCCGAAGTATCAAGGCAAAGATTGTAGATCTGAAACAGTTATGTTAAGTTTTAACTTATTTGACTTTTCAGAGCAACAAGCTGTACAACCTCCAACAATAAACCAGCTGAAATTAGGTAAATTGTTTTAGGCAACAACTTGTAACCTATCACTTTCATGACTAAAATCTTCTGCATTTGAAGACTGACGAACTAAAAGGCATTGTTTATTTAAAGCTTTGACACATGTCTTTTTCAGCTGCCTATCACACGGCGATCCCGTTTATGGGGTTTGGCTTTTTGGATAATGCAATTATGATAATTGCTGTAAGTACGAAGTATATAATGAAAACTGACACAAAATACAAGCCTTTTGTAGTAGTTAAAGTTATTCATTTTAGGGAGAATATATAGAACTAAAGATTGGTGTTGCATTAGGGATTTCTACTATGGCTGGTAGGAACTAAGACCCTGTTCACATGAACCCGGGACAAAATGTTGTCCCGAGTCAACTCTTTACCCTGGGACAAAAATTGTCTCGGCACGTTTACAAAACAATAGTGCTGTATGGCTTGTCAAGTTGTCCCAGGGCAAGATCAGACCCGAGTGACTCGCCTCTACAGACAGGGACACTCGCTTGGCCAGGAAAACATTTTGTCCTGGGTTCATGTGAACAGGGTCTAAGTAGTTTTCCATTATTGTAGCATTACAAATTTGCTTCATAGCAGCTTGTATGTTCCTCATCATAATTTTTGTTCAGCTGCAGCACTGGGGAACATCGTGTCAGATGTTTCTGGCCTAGGTTTAGCAGGTTATGTTGAGTCACTTGCAAATAAACTTGGCTTTGAAGGACCACAAATGAACTCATCTCAACTTCAAATGACAAGAACAGTCATCGCAACAAATTTGGTAAACTAACTTACATATATAATAGAATATAGTCCTAAAGGCCCAAAAAGAATCATGTATTATAGATTAAGTGTTCTTTCAATTTTCTCTGCAGGGACGTGCCATCGGTATAGTTCTAGGATGTATTTTAGGAATGTTTCCACTCCTTTTTTATGAAGAAAATAAACAAGAAAGGCAAAGTGTCGAACATGCAGATAAACCCAACAAAACATAAATTAAAGAAGGGTAAACCTGTGTATAAAACTTGCATATCCACTGGGAGACTATTTAAAATCAATGAAGTTTAGTTAGTTTGGAATAACAATCTTTTAATAGCTTGACTATATAAATTCTTATTCTTGAAGAAATGTACATATTCTTTAGTGTGGAGAAATATTAACAAGCTGCTTAACCAACAACTACTTATTTACAATGTTGTGGTACCAATATCAACACTTTTGAAACAAGTTCACACTACAGGGATAATATTCCCCTGGGCATGTCTAGCCAAATATTGAAATCTCGGCTAGCTTTAACATTCTGCGAATGCCTAGAGAAATCTAATATTGAGCTCTCAGATACCCTCGGTATCCCTCTCGAGTTCTGATACTTAATTCTCTTAAGTGTACATCATTTCTGCCATCTGTGACATTGGTTTAGGAATATGTAGCAATTGATCAAAGTATGCTGCTAGTTCTTCAGGTGTTGTATCATCCATGTTCAAAGTGTTCGTAACTTTTACATTTGCACTATTACGAAACTGTTCTCCACAACCCTGCACACGGTGTCCCCTTGTCCCTCTAGGAGTCGACAAGTCAGTTCTTTGTGGTTCTTTTTGTGATAAACTACCTTTAAGTCTGTTTACGGAGGATTCTGTTCTGTTTTTGGTTTTATTACTGGTGAAAATGAAAGTAGCATCTTTTATAAGTTTTCTTGGTTTATGCTTTAATGGCAAATGTCCTGATTTTCTGCGCCGCAAATTTGATGTTCTTAGTTTCCTTGTCAATTGCCCAGGTGTTTTCTTTCTGCAATATTTCAATAGAGAGCAACATATTTATTATGTTTTTATGAAAGGTTTTCATAGTTTTACAGTAATATAGAAACTACCAGATAACTTTGAGATGCAGTTAACTCATAAACTTGCAAACATTTGATAAAAAAAAATTAAAAGTATTTCGGACACAGATGCTTTGTCAATACTGACAGAAAACCTGTCAAAATCAACCACATTAATACTGTCATTTAACTAAATAGAAAACGTGGACACTTATGTCACATGATGTGTTTGGCGTACATACTCCGCAAAACACAAACTAAACGATAAACTTACGATCTATGATTAACTCTTAACTTTACGAATATATTTTGAAGCTCTGTATCGCTCTCAGTTGTCTCTAAATCGTCATTTATTTCCGATGTTTTTTCAACAACTCCTACTTCCGTCGCCATGTTGTTACACCAAAACAACAACGATAAAATTACGTCATTACTAACCGTACGTCATCAAACATATGTTTTACACGTGCTCAGTTTTGACAACATTATGCTGACGCTGCAAAAATGTGGAGCAAATTATTCTAACTTTTGCGAGCCCAGAAATGGGCAAAAAGACTATTCAAGCAGACTCTGGTTTCTATCAAGCGCTAGCTGTTAAATTTTGAGCAGGGCGCCCTGATTTTGAGAAAATTTATTTCCGCGTGCTGTAAACAGGAAGTTTATTCTTGTTCATGTGATGTCATATTATCCTTCGACCTGTCTGGGCATATTTCATATTGCGTTTTTAAAGAACAACATGGCGTTTCGTTCCATCCTTGTGCTCTGCTTTATATCTTTGCTTAGTGTTGATACAAGGCGCATCAGTGATCCAACACCGCCTGCGTTCCTTGAGTCGTACGAAGCAAAAGGGGTCATTAACCTGCCTTACGCAGAAATTGGTGAACCGTTTTATGCATGGTATGATGGGACGAACCAACGAAGTCGTATTGATTATTACAACGGTGAGTTAGTTTGCACCGATGAATCAATGAATTTTATACCGATTAAAAGTTTGCGCAAACATAGTAGAAAGCATGCAAAGTCGATTTTTCTTTGCATTAACGTTTTACAACAACTTGCATTTCCTAGACATGGCCAATAATGAAAAAAAAAAACGTTGCGCGTTGCACTGGCGCGTTGTCAAAAATCACAACGCGTGCAGTCAGCCGGTGCACGAGTGCAAAGTATTTGCCGTCTGCGTGCAGTGCATGCTACCACTACTAAAAGATGTTTTGCACACATATATTTTCCTTTGGGTACGCTTGCGATTATAGGATATTTTCTAATGAACATTTGCCTCTGAAATTACAAGGAATGGACCAAAGTTACCAGATTTCACAGGAAAACAAATCCTATTTGATATCTCCATGGACAACGGAAGAAACATTAAATGATGTAACCTGCTTTGAAATTGATGGTCCAGTTACACCACAATTAGTTGTACCAAGTGACCTGAGCAATTTTGAGGTATTGAAATTTCACTTTTCAGGAAACGAAAGTTGAGAAAACTGCCTTGTAAACTTTCGTTTGATCATTTTTGTACAATTCTTATTCTTATTCGATCAAGCAAAAAAAGTTGAAGAAAGTCCTCTGAACCTCTCACTTGCCCATTCCTTTCATTCATCTCTTTTCCAACATGTTTTAGTATATAGGTACAGAGGAATTCGAAGGAATACTGTGTTACAATTTCCAAATGAAGACTGTATTTGGTAAAAAAGTCAACTATTATACATTGACAGTCCAACAAAAAGATAAAATTCCCAAGCGTTATGAAATGAGGGGTTATGATACGTTGTTTGGTTCCCATTACGATAAGTATGAAGTGTTGTACACCATGTTCGAATTTCGATCGCCTGCAGCTACAATCTTCGAAGTTCCTACAAGTACGTGTACAGTAAGGGGTGAAAAGATTAAAGATTAGATTTACTGCAGTAGCAATTACGCCGGATCAATAAAAGATGATGGATCTCCAGGAAGAACACTTTAGAACTGATAGAACTATCCAGTATAAATATAGTTAGTTTAGTTTAGGTTTCCTCTTGTAGCAAATCTGGATCAATAAGAGGTGACTGTTACTGGACATCTAGGAAGAACAGTTTAGAACTGCTAAAACGAAATGTTTTTTATCTCAGCTATGGATTGTCATGGATTTCCTGGGCCAGGTGCTGAGTCAGCAGTAATAGCGAACCCAATGAGAGATTATTTTGGACCAGAAAACGAAGACAGAATTCATGCAGTGTTCACAGATTTCCTCAAGAAATATCCCAGGGACTATACTGATCGTGAAGATGAGACTGAGTTTGAGCTTAGAAAGGGACGCTTCAGACAAAATCTGAGGTGAAGGGTAGATCTCATAGCTGGGCAAGGAATATGGCGGTCAAATTTTAAAATTTGTACCCTCTTTCACTGCCTGCAAAATATTACGCGTATAATAAAAACATCATTTTCTCGTGATAAGTTGACCACTATGAATTCACATTGTTTTAAAATCTTTGTGATATTAATCACTAGATATATTCATGCTAAGAATCGTCAGAATCTGGGCTATCGTTTGAAAATTAACCATCTAGCAGACAGACACGATGACGAACTAAAAATGCTACGAGGACGCCTACGTACAAAAGGGTACAATGGGGGAAAACCATTTAATCCGAGTGTCATGTTTGATGATCTTCCAAGCTCTGTTGACTGGCGTTTGAAAGGAGCAGTGACCCCTGTTAAAGACCAGGCTATCTGTGGATCTTGTTGGTCTTTTGGGGCTACTGGGGCGATAGAAGGAGCACTGTTTTTACACGTAAATCCTATTTCGTTCATGTCGTTCATCTGTTATTCTTCTTTGAAGCGAGCTTTTCTCGACAAGCTCGTGTGTGGAAAGAAAATGCATGAAAGCTGTCGATTAAAACTTTTTCGTTGTATAAACGATAGAATAAAAGTCATCCACAAACTTGTCGAGGAAAACTTGTTTGTCGTACACCTGAGCAAGTGAAGTCGCCAAGAAACTTCTAGTTTGTGCTAACTTATTTCATAGCAAATCAATGCACTCTCATCAACTTCCTTTTTTGTTAAACTTTACCATAGACTGGAAAGAGGATTCGACTTTCCCAACAAGTTCTCATGGACTGTTCGTGGGGTTTTGGAAACAATGCTTGTAACGGTGGCGAAGAATATCGTGCCTATCAATGGGTAATAAAACACGGTGGTATACCGAGTGAGTTTACTTATGGACCTTATCTGGGAATGGTAAGCTTATTGAACAATTCAGGAAAAATTTTGTTACCTTAGATTAGGTGTCCTCGTGCAGTAAAACTGCAATCAACAGGCACGGCGCCACGAAACTGAACCTGGGGGGCTAAGACTTGAGTTTACTAACATAGGACCCACCATGGTTAGGCGACGCACAAGAAAATTTTAAAAATTATAATTAGACCTTCTCGAATGGCTAAAGCATCTCCCAAACTTAAAAGTAACAGAATATTATAGCGCTCATGGTAGAGATTACTATCTATCTAAGAAAACGCTCATTGTTATTTAGAAAAAATTTATCTTGGGGAAAAAGTGGGAGGGCTTAAGCCCCCCAGCCCCCCAGTGGCGCGGTGCCTGATCATTTAAGAGATGACTACCGCTGGATCTTTGAGAAGAACAGTATGGAATTGGTAGAAGTTTCCAATATGACTGTAGTTGGTTCTTGTTCATCTTTCAGAATAGTTTCTGTCACTTCAATGCTTCGCAAGTTGCTGCAAAAGTTGATGGTTATGTAAATGTGACGTCGGGAAGTGAAGAAATGTTGAAGATTGCTATTGCAACACACGGCCCCGCAGCTGTTGGTATTGATGCTTCACACAAATCATTCTCATTCTATTCTGACGGCGTTTACTATGAGCCACAGTGTGGTAAGTCAGGCTAATAAATTCTTGAGGAGTTCCCTTGTTCATCTGTATACCAAACAAGTTTTTCCTGACAAGTTCTTACTAATTTTTGCAGGCAATACAACTGATGATTTAGACCATGCTGTGCTAGCTGTCGGCTATGGTACCATGCGCGGCAAAGATTACTGGTTGATTAAGAATTCCTGGTCAACTCACTGGGGCAATGACGGCTACATCTTAATGTCAACCAAAAATAACGATTGTGGAGTCACAACTGATGCAACTTTTGTTGAAATGGCTTGAGAGAAACAAATTAAATGGCCTTGTTTAAAAGGGATGTTTGTTTATATTTTTTTCTGATTAGTAATGGGCATGAAGATTACAAGAGAGAAAATTTCTACGCAACGTAAAGGCGCTATTTTCTATTTAGCATAAACTTAAAACGCGTTTCGCCGAGGGGAGTCTAGAACGAGTTTTAATCATGTGACCTGTTCCCGCCAAAACTTGAAATTTTGGACAAAAACCATTGACAAAAACTCAAAACAAATATGGCTTTATTTACAAAACATTGTTTACAAGAGTTTTTCTTCATTTGTCTCGTGTTCTGTTGAAAACTTTACTATATACGCAAGTTTACACCATTTCACGTTTACTACAGAGCAAAACTGCACTGCTAAAAATGCGAAGGCAGAATAAGTTACACAATAGTTGTGTTTTTTCGTAAAATTTCTTCAAAATTTTTGTGAGGTTTTTTGAAAAATGGATGGTGAAATAGTAGCCGAAATTCCCGAATGCAGTACGGCAAGCTTTCATTTTGATGGAACAGAAAATATTTTAAAGAAAGAAAACAATCTTTTGAACACAAGTTGTGAAAAAAGTGAAAGTTCTCTTCGAGTGGTTGACGGACTGGGCCAAATTGTCCCTTGTCAGGATACTGAAGTCTCTTCAAATTCAGAAATTCACACACGTTTTGATGAAGTCCCAACTGTGCCTTCTGAAACCAGGTGTGGTGGAACTGACAGACTGGAAGGATCTGAACAATTTTTAAAACAAAATGAATTAAACCAGAAAAACGTACAAGGTAATTTAAAATAATGATAAAAATGAAAGGTATCATACCAACTATGTACTGAAAAAATTTCGGGAAATTTGACAAAAATGTGCTATGTAAGAAAACATAAGGCTCAAGTTGTTATACTTATCGCAATAGAAAACGTAGAAAAGATATTCATTAGGCTAAGAAGTGAATGTAAAGACCAAACAGCTGTCACAAAATTCACTTCAGCAAGGAATACTTTAACTCCTTGGAATTAAAAAATCTCTTTAGTAACTTACCATTTACAACATGCTTACTTTTTAGGAACATTTGATGATGCTGGACAAAAAACAAACAATAAAAACGAAGAGAATGCGATCAAAAGTGAAAATCAAATTTCCATCACTAGCTCCTCCTATCAAGAACAAATCACAGAAATAACATCCATTCTAAAGAAAGATGAAAAACAAGAAAAGAAGACAGTCCATTTCTCTGAAAATATTGTCTCTGTGAAATTTTATGATATAAGTGACGATGACGATAGTGACAATGACACAGTGATCCTGGATGATAATGAAAGACGAGACCAAGAAGTTCCCTTGAACTCCTACACTGACTATATCGACAACTATGCCTATGGATGCCCATCAATGCGTTTTATACCACAGTTCTCGTTTCCTCCTGTTTTTAAGATACCTAAACAGCAGTTGTATGATGACATAGACGATGATGAAGAGCAGATTATGGCGATCATGGAAGACAACGATGGACGTGAGCTCCCAAACAATGATCAACAAACTGATGTCTACCTTAAAGAAACATCAATTAGTATTCATGATGAAGCGAAGAAAGATCTGCCAGCAGATGCCTATCTTGAAGAAAGACAAACGTTAAACAGTATTGATAGTGATGGTAAGGAAGACTCGCCAACTAATGTCTATCTTGAAGAAGCACGAACGTCAATTAGGATTCATGATGAAACGAAGAAAGACCTACAAGCTGATGCCTATCTTGAAGGACAAACGTCAATTACGATTCATGATGAAGCAAACAAAGACCTATCACTGGATGTTTATCTTGAGGAAGCACAAACTTTGAACAGCATTGATGATGAAGAAAAGAAATACTTACCATCTGATGTCTACCTTGCAGAAAAAACGTCAACTGGTGTTCATGATCAAGCAAAACAAAATTTACCTACAAATGAATCTCTGCATGAGATTTTTGAAGACGAGCAGCAAAATTTTCTCAATGTTCAAAAAAAGGGATTGCCTTACGAGGAAAGAAGGAAAAGTGATTGCCTTGATGAGAAACACAGTTTCAAAAACATAATAGCAACGTTGTCTCAAAATGAGCTAAATGATAAGCTGGATAACGATAAGAAATATCAGCAATGCTCTACCAATGGCCTGCTAAAACATAAAATTCACTACAAAGACAGGAATAGGGACTACATGAATGATCAACAAACTCTCCAAGAGGTTAAAACGTTTTCTCAACATGAATGTCCTTCCATTGATATCGCAAGTGAGGAGAATTCAAACTTCACCACACAACATTTTGATGCTACAAAACGTGATTCACTAGTCCAAAAAAAAGAAGACATAGAAATTGTTCTGGAGTCTGACAGAGTCCAAAAAGACGAAACTTTTACAAGGAAAGAAGAGACAAATGATGTAGATATGAAACGAGCTTCAGTCCTGTCAAGTTCTCTCACAACAAGAGTACAAGGAAATTGTGGCAGCCAGTTTCTAAGGCGTACACCTAGAACAGTGGACAGTATGATCATTGACGAGGTGTTTATTATGTACTGTATAATTGAACAATTACAAACGCTGCATCAATAAAATATCACCCTTCTTAAACATCTATATATGAGCAGTTTAGAGCTGCTATAATACAGTAGCTAACTTTTTTCCCTCATATTTTCTAGGCTTTTCAAGTTTCTCCAGATCCGTTTATAGATTATGAAATTCTCCACCCTACTAATGCCATGAAAGAAGAAATAACGTTTCCTAAACTACCCATTATTGATGTCGAATCTTATGAGCTGAGCTTGCTGGCTACCACAATGCGAATTCAAAAGACTGCAGTTGTGACGAAGAATTGTCAGGAAGATTTTCAATGTGAGAAATACGATGTTGAGTACTATATTTCTTCTCCTGAACATTTGAATGAATTCGAAGAAACTTTGGAAATTGATCTTTCAAATGACATGGAAGTAAAAAGTGATATTTTTGATAGTGAATCAGTACAAGATGGCCAGGTAATGAAGCAATATGAAACTGGAACAAGTTATGTACAGCGTTAAGAACAGGAACTTTGTCGTTCTTAATGGTGAATTTAGTGAGAGTACTAGCTGATTGTACGAAGTTCAGAAATCCTTTTCATAGATACAAGACGCACTTGCAGAAGTAGTATAAGCTTTAGTATATGACTATTGACCTACACCCTTATTACTTCACATTACAGGATATTACTGGCAATTGCGAAAAAGAAATTGACCGTGATATGCAGCAAATTAGTTGTTTTCACGTTAACTCGACAATGGAAATAAAACCAACAATACCTCACACACAAGTGTTCCAACACTGCAATGGTAAGTGCATGTATATGTACTAATCTAACCAATGCAATCACGTGTAAGACTTTACATTTAAACAGATTTTATCCATGTATTTTATGTTTGTAAATTTTTCGGAGATGGATGCTAGCCCTTTTATGCTGCTCTTAAATCCGAATTGAACTAAGTTGATGTATAGATGTATCCATGCATCCTCAAACCATTTGAAGTCATTGATTTGGCGTGTTTAATTTGCTTCCTAGAATTACCTAATGGACAACCACCTCATCTACGACAGAAAGCAAAACGAAAACTTAGGATTGGTTTGTCAAAATCAAGCCGAGTAAAATCTCTGCATCCTTATTGGACAAAAGAAAGCATAAAAAGAACGAAAGAATAAAATTCCGATCTATCCATTTGACTTCTTCATTATTTAAAGGGACTTATCAATTTCCAATTCATATTCATTCTACATAATTTGTTAACTATTGAATTCGAATTGTACAATGTAAATTACGTTAAATTTACTTTCCTTAGTTAAGTTTGAATGCGACTTTAATTAATATGTGATCAATTTAATTCATTTATTGTACAAACGCATATTCAGTGAGTTCATTGAGTTCAAAATAAAATGTGTTTTCATAGTGTTTTTTATTATTAACAGAAAATTTAAAACAGCTCACATACCAACTAATTACATAATTTGACAATACTGATGACAAAGTTACTAGAAAAACTGTTAAAGATTATTATAAACTATATACAAAACTTCCTAATATGTAAGAGTGACAAAGTGAGAGAAAATGCTGAGTAAATAATTTGTACACATGATCAAGTGCAGAACCGTAGTTAGCTTCAAATTTGTCCAAACATTTACCGTCTTTTTCAAGACGTGGACTAGCTACAAAGTAAAACGAATAAGAAGGAGAAGTCGATCACATTGCTTCTTAATGGTTGAATACAGATTAGAATATTATTCAAGGGCAGTTAGGTATTCTTATCATATTTAACAGGATACAGTTGCCTATAACATTATGAGCAAATGATAAAACTCCACAAACATAAACAAGTATTTCTTTAAGATATGTAAACTGCCCTCTCTTTCAAGACTTCATCTCCTTCTTGGCTTCTACTTCTGGTTATCCCAACCTGCATAAGTTTGGGACTGTACGCAGGCTATTTCACAGACAACTTGTTTCTTAAGTTGGACAGCATAACTTAGTAATATCTTGACCTACAAGGACCATGACTGTCTCTTTTTGTATAACCTTGCGAATGACCACTACTAGCATTGCTGAAACCTAAAACAAAGTTTGGAACTTAAGAAAAAAAGTACAGAAACTCTTTTACAATCCATGTAATCACAGCAAAATAGACTGTTGTATTTCGTATTCTAATTCTGTATTTAGGGGGTGACTCATTCAACTACAGATTGCTGTAAAACAAGCCTTATTTCGACTACCTCTTGCAGCAGAATTTGAAGCTGTCACACTCTCGCTGGGTGAACTTTGGTTTTGCTGAAAAAATTTGAAAAACAGTTGATTTTGAAATCAAACTGGAAAAAAAACCTTGAAAATCAGCTGAAATTGGCATTACAAGAAACAAATATTAATTAAACATTCATTTCTTGCCTTTTTTAACTACTATAAGTTACTGTACCACATTTTGTTGTGTAAAAGGTGGTTGAGTTACCAGAGCAGGTCTCGAGAGAAAAAACTGGTTGCCACCCGGTGGTGGTGGGGGACTAAGTGAAGGGTTCACCCGTGGTCCTTGAATTTGTAGATGTGCATCTCTCTGAAAAAAGCAAAAATTTTTCTTGAAAAAAATCCTTACAACAAAAAGATAGCTGGTTCATACTTTTTCATATCAAATACCTGTTGAAAAGGATAAGCTGGGTTCATAATTTCTGATAGCACAGGCATCCTGTTACTCAGGGGTGGAAATGTTGCATGAGGGGTTGGGAGAGGGGAATAAACCTGGACAACAGGAGGGGAAGACGGTCTCATTCTTTTCATACCTACATAACCCTCAGCAGTTAGATGTTTTTTACCAAGTACTGATTATAGGGCACATATGTATCTTGTAAGGTGTGCTTGTTTTATGTGCTATGTCAATGTAAAAATGTACAATT
>JAODVQ020515537.1:0-24986 GCA_025400075.2 Phenganax stokvisi
ACACCTCCAGCGCGCTGAGTTGAGGCTCGACGGCTAAATCGCCCAGCGCATCGTTCAGGAATTCATATACGCGCTGATCTGAACTAGCAGCTTCATCCTCCACCCGTATGAACGGTGTTGCATCTATCGTCAATTTGAAGCTGGAAATAGGCAAATGCTCTTTATTGTCGAAGTCTTCATGCAGAAACATCGAGGTTACCAACTCATCCGGATCGGTGGCGAACAGAAGCGTGCCGACCGCGGTTTCCCCCAGCTTCAGAGGTGTCGTGCGTTTACGTGAGAACTTCTGGAAGCGTCTGCTTTCAGTCTCGTAATTCCCGTCTGAGGTGATGACTGGTTGATGTGAATCGGCTACCACGAAACCAGCCTCATCCACGACTGCTAGACGAGTCGCAAATAGTCGTGCCACCTGTTGCAAAGAGTACTGGACCTGCATCATATCTTTGTCGATGCTGTACACGTCTTGAACCAGTTCTTTGGTTCGGTTCTCGCGGAATTGAGCCAGATCCTCTTCATATGCATGGATTGCCGAGCGAGTTGAGAACGCCGCCCATCCACTGACGATCATCAGGGTAAGCGCCAACATCGCCGCGAACCCCAGTGTCAGGCGAAACTGGAGGCTATGCATCCACTCAGGCAATCTCAAAGCGGTAACCCACTCCATAAACCGTTTTCAAGTGCCGCTCGCCGCCAGTGGCTTTTTCGAGTTTGCGGCGTAGATTGGAGATGTGAGTGTCGACGGTGCGGTCAAACCCTTCGAAGCTGTAACCTATCGCGCCGTTGATTATCTGCTCACGGCTGACAGTTCTTCGATGCGAGTTCAGAAAGTAGATGAAGAGTCGATACTCTGTGGGGGTCAGTTTGATTTCGACATCAGATGCCTTAGCGGTCCGAGTCTCAAGGTCCACCTCGTACGGACCTACCGCTATCTCGCCGCCAGTCTCTCGTTTCATGGCAGATTCGCGCGTAGTTCTGCGCAACACTGCTCGGACACGCGCCATCAACTCGCGTGGGCTGAAGGGCTTGGTGACGTAGTCGTCGGCGCCCACGTCCAAGCCTTCCAGACGAGCTTCCTCGTCGACTCGGGCGGTAACCATGATGATCGGCACATCGGAGCTCTTCCTGATCTCGTTGCACACCTCCACACCATCGATCAAAGGCAGATTCAGATCCAGCACTATGAGCGAAGGGTCGGCAGTTCGAGCCACCTCAAGCCCGGCACGCCCATCGACGGCGTTCAAAACGTTATATCCCTCGTGAGAAAGATAGAGACGCACCAATTGCGTGACGGTTGGATCGTCTTCTATCACCAGCACCGTCAGTTCTGACTGTTCTAGGGCCACTGCCATTGATTTGCTTCCATTCGATATTCTCGAGCTTCCGTTTGCCAAACTGTCCTCTATTCCTAGGACACGAAATTGCAGGAAATGACAAGAAACTATTGATCTGACAATTGATTCTCTTACTCGCCTATTAGAATCGATATTCGTATGTAGCGCAGATTCGGTTTTATTCTGCAAAGACTCGCACTAGCAGAGTTCCTCTTGCTGACGATCCATAAAGCTTCATGAATAACAACGGCAAGATCGGACGCGCCCCGGGGTTTGAAGATCGATCAGGCGACGAGCTGGAACGATTCAGATTCGCAACGCACACTTTGCAGAGTGGCTTCAGCAGCCGGGGCTACCTGCCAATAGAGACTCCTCTGATCGAACAGACAGAGCTCTTTCTTCGCATGTCGGGAGGATTGCTCTCTAGCCAACTCTTCGAGTTCACATCTCCTGATGGAAGCAGCATCAGCGTTAGGCCAGAGTTGACCTCGCCTGTTATACGCCACGCCTTGGAGAACCGAGCATCAATAGACTTGCAACGTTTCCAATATGCGGCGCCCATAGTCCGATATTCAGAGCGTCCCTATGATGCACCACCCAACCTGATTCCCAGTCGCAGACAGTTCACGCAGGTTGGCGCGGAAATGATCGGCTCAGACAGCCCTTTTGCAGACGGCGAAGTGATTGCAATGGCATACGAAGGCGTTCGAAAACTGGTCGATACGCCCATCGTTATTCGAGTGGGTCACGTGGGCCTTATCTGGTCGGCGCTCAGAAAACTAGGTCTATCAGAAAGAGCTCAACTGTTTCTAGCCGGCAAGGTGTCAGAGTTAGGTAAAAATGAAACAAATTGGTCCCAGATCGAATCTGAAGCGCAGGATCTGGGATTTCTCAACAATGGCGCAGTCGCCGATGAATCAGGCCGTGAGGGCGAGTTGTTACGAAGACTGGTGACTGGAGGCCTGGAACTGCCATTTCAAGACGATCAAACCTCACGGTCCGTGGAAGACATCGTGAAGCGACTCAAAACTAAGCTGGACGATCCGCAAAACACCAGAATTTTTTCAGACGCACTGAAGTTCGTCTCTAAAATTTCGCAGATTGCCGGACGCCCGGAAGAGGCATTGCCTCACATCGTCTCTGTCGCGGAGGAATTCGATGTCGGTGATTTGGATGAGATCAAAAACCTCGAGCTCGTGGTGGACGCCGCTTATCAGGAAGGCATATGTGAAGAAGATTTGACAATAGATATCGGCATGGCTGCCGATATCGCCTACTACACTGGCATGATTTTCGACTTGTCTCCCAATTCAATTGCAGGCGAGGGTCCTTGGGGCGCGGGAGGCAGGTACGATCGTTTGGCGGCCGCCCTTGGTTCAAAGGGAGATATACCCGCTTTAGGCTTCGCCTTGAACCTAGATTCCATACTTAGGTCGGAAGACGCTGTGAAAATCCCCTTGGAAATGAAGGATTTGGTCGTCGTCTTGCCAAAAGAAGGAGTCGAGGAGAAAACTGTTGCGCGAGTCGCCGCCAAGATAAGAGCGCAGGGAAGTAGAACTTTCACGAGTTTCACTACGTTGAGCGATGCCGCCAATACCGCCCATGGCGCAAGGGCATCAAAAATCGTCTATGTCGATGCAGCAGGACATATGGAGATCGAAGAGCGGTGAGTGAGAGGCTGAGGATCGCATTGCCTTCTACTGGCGCGCTGTATGAAGGCACCGGTCGGCTTTTGGGAGAGTCTGATGCCTCGGTGAGTCGGATCAACAGCCGCAGATACACGGCAACCATGCCATCGATTCCCGGCATAGACGTGATCTACCAGAGACAGTCGGACATCACCAGGATCATCGACAGCGGGAACGCCGATTTGGGAATCGTAGGATTGGATCGGTATCTCGAGTCAAGGCTGGAGGATGGCGACACCCTCGTAGTTGCTCCCGATCTTCGTTTCGGCAGATCCAGGCTGGTAGTCGCCGTGCCTGAAGCTTGGGTAGATGTGACGACGGTATATGATCTGGCGGACATCGCCATCGAATTTCATCGGAAGGGCAGAGATCTGCGGGTCGCAACCAAATACCCCCGGCTTGTAAGGAGATATCTGCATCGTCGCGGTGTGAGGTTTTTCTCGCTGGTCGATATCAACGGGGCTTTAGAGGCTGTGCCATGGATCGGCTACGCGGATGCAATCGCGGATATCAGCGATACCGGCAACACGCTGAGAGAAAACAACTTGCGCCCTCTATTGGATGGCGTCATCATAGAATCTCAGTCGATCATTATCGGTAATGCTCGGCTATTGGCAACATCAAAATCCAAGCTAGACCTTACGCGCAGACTGTTGGAACGCGTAGAGGCTAGGATCCGATCCGATTTCTACAGCCGTGTGACGGCCAATGTCATGGGCAAGTCTGAAGCTTCTGTGGCAGAGATGGTTTTATCTTCTTCAGAGCTGTCTGGACTGGCCGGCCCTACAGTGTCACGGGTCTACACCTGCGACGATGTCGATTGGTACTCAGTGCAAGTCGTCGCACGCAAACAAGACATCCTCCGAGTAGTCGACCACCTTAGAATGATAGGCGCCAACGGTATGGCGGTCACGGCTCTCGAATTCCTTTATCGAGATGAATGTGAATTGCACTCTCGGCTAGTCGAAAATTTGAAGGCTTATTCCGGAGACGCAGTAAAGTGTTGAGGCGGTACTACGGCGTTGATCAGGCGCTGGCAGCTTTTGCATCTCAGGAATTCTCATCCGATTTCGGAGCGCCAAAGACCGATGGCGGCGGAATATATCAGGAGCCGCTGACTCCCAGTCAGTTCGTCGAGCGGGTAGTTGCCGATACCGAGGCAAGCGGCGACGATTTCATTCGACGAATTACCAAGGCGCTGGACGGGGTGTCGCTAGACAATCTTGAGGTGCCGCGGCAGGCGGTGAAGAAATCCAGGCAGCAAATCACCGCTGAAGCAATGGCATCGCTTGAGAAATCAGTAGAGCGTGTACAGGAGTTTCAGTCGCGCGGAATGCCGGTTTCATGGCGCGACTCTGAAAAAGGATACGGCGAATTGGTTCAACCGCTAGATGCGGTAGGGTGTTGCGTCCCAGCCGGAACGGCTCCTCTGGCATCCACTGTCATCATGACTGTTGTGCCTGCCAAGGTGGCAGGCGTGTCAGATGTATCGGTCGCTACTCCTGCGTCCGCAGATGGAATGCCGCATCCTGCCGTGTTGGCGGCTTGCGACGCAGCAGGCGCCGATCGGGTCTTCAGGGTTGGCGGCGCACAGGCCGTAGCAGCATTCGCTGTAGGAACAGAAACGATACCGAGAGTCGACTTGATATGCGGGCCAGGCAATATCTGGGTCACCGCCGCCAAGCAGCACGTATACGGAAGAGTCGGAGTAGACGGTACTTACGGCCCCACAGAAACGATGGTGATTGTGGACGACACATCAGACCCGCGCTTCGCAGCAGCCGACCTCCTTGCACAGGCCGAACACGACCGTATGGCTGCTCCGGTATTAGTCTCAATGTCGGAAAAAATCGTAGACCAGGTTGAAACCGAACTTGCAATTCAACTGAAAGATCTGCCCAGATCTGCAATTGCAGAGGCGGCATTGGGTGGACGCGGAATGGCCATAATCGTCGACAATGCGTCCGAAGCAATAAAAGTGGCAAAGGCATTTGCTCCAGAACACCTCTGCTTGGGATTCAAGGGTGCGACTGATGTTCTTGGCGATGTGCGCAACGCAGGCGGCGTGTTCATTGGTGAGACGTCTGGCGAAGTGATGGCAGACTACATAGCAGGGCCCAGCCACGTCATGCCCACAGGGGGATCGGCGCGTTGGGCATCCGCGCTCTCAGCCAGAGATTTTGTCAGAGTAACTCCCTTTCTAGATATGGATGAAGGTGCTTTTGTTGAACTTTCGCAACATGCAGCCCTGCTCGCTTCGCTTGAAGAGTTGGAAGGCCACGCGAATGCAGCTAACATTCGACGGCGCGCGATACTTGGCGAGTGAAACGGGCGATATGTCTGTGAGACACAAATATGGGTGATTTAAGAGAGATGATGCGCGCACACTTAGTGCAACCAGAGGGCTACGCCGGCGCCGCGCATTCCGATCATCTGGCATCCTCCATCGGGATTTCGCCCGATCAGGTGATCAGGCTAAATGCAAATGAGAATCCCTTCGATCCGTTGCCACAGCTAAATGCAGCCTTGTCAGATCTGCCTATCCATGAGTATCCAGATCAGGACTTGGTCAGAATCAGGGGGGCGTTGAGTCGATACACAGGCCGCCCGCCGGAGCAGATCATCGCAGGATCGGGCAGCGACGAGATTATCGAATTACTCACCAAGCTCTTCATCGAGCCTGGCGAGACGATAATCGACTGCCCGCCAACCTTCGGCATGTACGAGTTTTGCGCTCGCATTGCAGAGGCCAAGCTCATCGCCGTCGAGAGACTCGAAGATTGGGAGATCGACACTGAAGCGACTCTGACGGCGATTGCTGAACATGCCGCTAAAATCCTCTTCGTAGCCTCTCCCAACAACCCCACAGGAAAGGCGATTCCTGAAGCACAAGCCAGAACCATCTTGGAAAGCGGTGTGATCCTAGTTGCAGATGAGACGTATTATGAGTTCTGCGGCCACACTCTCGCCGATATGCTAGACGACTATGAAAACCTCGTGGTCTTGCGCTCATTCAGCAAGTGGGCCGGCATTGCCGGACTTCGCATAGGATATGCAATCGGCTCTGAACTCTTAATCAACCACCTGATGACTATCAAGCAGCCTTTCAACGTCAACATCGCTGCGGAGGCGGCGGCGCTTGCGGCTCTCGACAATCTCGTGCCTTTAAGGCGGCGAATCGATACCTTGGTTGCAGAGCGACAACGTCTGGAACGTGCCATCGACGAGATGGAGGGGATATTCTATTCGCCTTCTGACGCCAACTTCCTTCTTTTGCGTTTCGACAATATGAATGGGCGGGAAGCCTACGATTCGCTGGCTCGTAAAGGCATCTTCACGCGTCGGTTCGGATCGCACAGACTGGACAAATCCATACGACTGAGCGTAGGCACTCCTGCTCAAAACGATATCGTGTTGGACGCCTTGGCAGAACTCGCTTCTTGACGCTCCAGGTCAATCGATTGACCATGTTCGATAACCCAGTTGATTGAAGGTGCAGTATGACTGACCGCAAGTACGCAACTCTCAATGAAGATTGGAACAGGGCGCTCGCAGTGGTGGCGCATCCAGACGACCTCGAGTACGGTGTGGCAAGTGCGATCTGCAAGTGGACTTCAGAAGGCAAAGAAGTGGTCTATCTCTTGGCGACGCGCGGTGAAGCAGGTATTGACGGCATGCACCCCGACGAGACTAGAAGAGTGCGTACTCAAGAAGAGATAGAAAGCGCCAAAGTCGTAGGTGTGGATACTGTAGAGTTTCTCGACTATCCAGATGGAGTGGTCGAATACGGATTGCCTTTGAGACGTGACATCGCCCGTGCAATCCGCAGACATAGGCCAGAGGTGGTAGTCACTATGAATTTCGAGATGCGGTTCCAGGGCGGAGGAACTAACCAATCCGACCATCGCGCTGTCGGTCTTGCCACTCTCGACGCCAGCAGAGACGCCGGGAATCGCTGGATCTTCACCGAGTTGTCCGATGAGGGTTTGGAGCCTTGGAATGGCGTCAAGAGTTTATTTGTGGGTGCTTCTCCCAAGGCATCACACGCGGTTGATGTAGGCGACCACATCTTCAAAGGCGTGGAATCTCTTGAGAAACACGACCTCTACATAAAAGGGTTGGGAAGAGATTTCGATCCAGAGACGTTTCTAACAATGGGCGCCAACGCAGTGGGAGCAGATTTCGGATGCGACTACGCCATAGCGTTTGAGGTCTTCAACCTCTAGCATTTCTGCCTCGGCATGTCATCATCAGCGCATTTCTTCAAGCAAGAAGAATTGATTTCATTAATCGCCGCGCGTTGATGTATTTGAGCGCAATGCGCTCGAAAATAGAATCTACTTCATTGGATCTAAATTTATGGGATGACAAGAGTGAAAGAGCGAACATCCGAAATAAAGCGTGAAACAGGCGAAACCAGCATCAAGATTCGCCTGGAAATAGATGGGCAGGGCAGAGGAAAGATCGAGTCTCCCATCGGCTTCATGAACCACATGCTGCACGCTTTCGCCAAGCACTCGATGATCGATCTTTTGGTCGAAGCCGACGGCGACATCGAGACTGGCACACATCACACCATCGAAGACACTGCAATCGTCCTAGGCCGTTGCATCTCGCAGGCTCTTGGCGATCGCGCCGGTATCGTGAGGATGTCTAGCAAGTTAGTTCCTCTAGATGAAGCTCTGACTTCTGCGGCGCTAGATTTGAGCGGACGTGGGTATCCAGTGATAGACCTTGGATCTAACTCAAACTACGGCGAGTTCTCAATCGACATGGCGCGACATTTCTTCGAGTCGATGTCTATCGAGGGTAGGTTTAATCTTCACCTTCAAGTTATTCGAGGCTCAAATGAGCACCACATCCTCGAATCGGCGTTCAAAGCCTTCGCCAGAGCATTTAAGGAAGCAGCATCAATCGATCCTAGGGCATCCGCTTCTGTGCCTAGCACCAAGGGCACTCTTACCGACTGAGCGACAGTCGCGTTTGCCGAATCATCTAATCGGCTTCCGTGATTTCGTACAGGTATCTCTCGATCACCGGATTGGCAAGAAGCTTGTAACACATGGCATCGACTTCGCTTTCAGCTGCAATCTTGTCGTTGGCTTGGAGCGTGATTTCAAAGAACTTGCCGGCGCTGAGGTTCTCGATACCCTTGAAGCCAAGGCGCTCCAGAGCCCGGGTGATGGTTTCCGACTGGGGATCGTTCACAGTCGGTTTGAATGTGACGCGAATGTTTGCTCGGTAGTTTCGGCTCATTGGCTATGGAGCAACCGTCATGCTTGCGCCTTGCGGCTCGAAGCCGCGATCAAAGTAGGCGTCGATGAACTCGAGTATGCGAGGCTCATCAACCTCGTCGAGTCTCAAGTGATGCCGCCAAGCGGTAAGAGTGATCGGACTCTCCATATCGGGATATGGAGAGATCACGAATCCTCGATAAGTTTCGTCCTCGTTCCAGTTCCTTGCGATCTGAGACAGTTGGTCGACGAACTCTTGACATTCTGATTGCGAGCACTTGGTGGGGTCGAAGTGCATACCAATCCCGCCATGCTCCAAGTTGTGTATCAGAACCTGATCAGGTAGGAAGCGATTATATGGTCCCCACCCCGTGGGCGCCGCTTCGAAGTCGGTAGCTTGGCTGCCGACAGTGTTCCAATGCGGGCCTGATGTGGCCGGAACGACGCTGTAAGGAGTCTCTGGTTTGACGCCGTCGAAGACGTGGGCTCTTCCATCATCTGGGTCTTCAGGCACGGGACCGCCCGGGTTGTAGGTGCCCCGTTCGCCCCCCAGCTGCTGATCTTGCTGAACGAAACCTTGTTGAAACACAAGGGCGAAGATCACAAACACTGCAAAAACACTGCCGAAGGCGATCAGAACGCTTCGCCGCCTGCGACGCCTGCGCTGGCTTCGAGCGCGACGCTCTTCGCGGATCTGAGAGCGTGTCATGCCTCGCCGATATTCAGGGCGAGTCGTTGCTACTCTTCTATCTGGCGAGGCGGAATCTGACATAAATAACTATTCTATTTGAGAGGGTGGAGATTCTCTTCGAACGCTATATGTGTGATGAATCAGGACCTGAATCATCCCCTGTCAGTCGCTCATGTGCAGACAAGTATCTGGCGTACGTCATCTCCGACACCTCGCGCGGCACCTTGGGAGGCGGAGGCTCAAGATTCCAACCGCTCTGCAATAGCCATTCCCTCAGATGCTGCTTGTCATACGCAGGCGGAAACTGCCCGGGACGCCAATCATCCACTTCCCAGAACCGACTAGAGTCTGGCGTGAGAACTTCATCGATAAGCGTCAGCTCTCCATCTACGAACCCGAACTCGAACTTGGTATCCACCAGAATCATCCCTCGAGAAGCCGAATAGCGCCAAGCGCGTTCATAGATCTGTATGCTGGTCTCTCGCAGCTGCTCATGCAGTTCACGTCCGACCAGAGAAACCGCATCTTCCTGTGAAAGAGGCTGATCATGCCCGTCTTCAGCTTTGGTGGATGGCGTGAATATAGGCTCGCTCAGCCGCTCGGCCTCAACTAGCCCCTCTGGCATACGCGCACCGTTTACCGTCCCCACAGACGAATACTCCGCCCATGCCGAACCTGCCAAGTAGCCGCGCACCACACACTCCATATCTATTCGCTCAGCCTCTTTGATGAGCATCGTCCTATTTCGCCAAGCATCCGGCAAATGCGCTAACGCGCCTTCGTTCGGCACCAAAGCCATCCTCGTCTCGTCGTCCGCCAGCGCAATCATATGGTTGGGAACTAAATCGGCGATCACGTTGACGAACCAGTGTGCCGACATCTGCACTAGCAGAACTCCTTTCTGGGGTATGGGGTCATCCATCACCACATCGAACGCCGATATGCGGTCGGTAGCAACCATCATCAAGACGCCCGGGGATACGCGGTAGGTGTCTCGCACCTTGCCTCTGTGTAGCAGACCAGGCAGGTCGGTGAGCATCACAGCCTCTTTGCTCATTGCGCGCCCTCCAGCCCCAGCCTTTCGAATATGTAGTCGACTTCTTTGATGAAGAACGAGTAGTCGAACAGAGAATCCAGAGCCTCGCCGCTCAGGTTTTCCTTGATCAAGGTTTCATTTGAGACTACGCTGCGAAAAGACATGTTCGTCTCTAGAGTTTCCATCGCTGATCGCTGCACTGCGTCGTAGGCGGCGTTTCGCTCCACGCCCGCTTCCACCAGCGCCAGCATCACTCGAGGCGAGAATACGAGACCATCCGTAATCTCCATGTTGTGACGCATCCGTTCAGTCTTCACCTTCATCCCTGAGATGATCCCAGCCGTCAAATCCAATATGTAATCAAGCGCTAGCGACGAATCGCTTAAAACAACTCTCTCCGCCGATGAGTGTGATATGTCGCGTTCGTTCCAAAGCACCACATTTTCGAGGCCCACATTGGCATTCGCCCTGATAACACGAGAAAGGCCGCATATCCGTTCAGACAATTCAGGATTGCGCTTGTGAGGCATAGATGATGAGCCTTTGCTCACGTACCCCGGCTCCCCAAAAGGCTCTTCCACCTCTCCGATCTCGGTTCTCTGCAAGGTTCTGATTTCGGTCGCAATCTTTTCGACGCTGGCGGCAGTGAGCGCCAGCGTTTGCAGGAACTCGGCGTGGCGGTCGCGCTGGATTATCTGGTTGCTGACTTTAGCCGGCGTCAAGCCCAGCCTGCTGCAGACCGTCTCCTCGATATTAGGAGGAATACCTGCAAACGTGCCAACCGGGCCGGATAACATTCCCACCGATACGCGCTCGCGCATAGAAGCTACTCTATCCCTGTTCCGCAGCATTTCAGACCACCAAAGAGCCAGCTTCAACCCGAAACTCATCGGCTCCGCATGGATGCCATGCGACCTGCCCATGCACAAGGCGTACTTGAACTCCACAGCACGCGATCCGAGTGCAGAAATCAATGAGTCGATGCCTCTCAGCACCAGGTCCGTAGCCGCTGCCAACTGCATACTCAACGCGGTATCTTTGACATCGTTAGAGGTGAGACCGTGGTGGATCCACCTGCCTTCTTCTCCCAGACTCTTCGTCACCGCACGAGTGAAGGAAACCACATCGTGACGCGTCTCCTCAAATATCCGATCATATTCTGATCGGGAAAAAGTCGCCCGGCGAAGTTTGGCGAGCTCATCCGAAGAAACAACCCCCATTTCAGTCCAAGCCTCACACGCTGCGATTTCAACCTGAAGCCACAAGTCGAACATATGGTCTTCGGACCATATTCGAGACATTTCAGGTCTTGAATATCTTGGTATCAAAGTTCTGCCTTCAGAATCTCATACTCCGCTATTGAGGGTTGCAGGCTGTTTGGCATTAGCCGCGATGTCAGACCTGTATCTGGCGCCCTCGAAACGAATCGACGCCGCTCGACGGTAAACCTCTTCTCGAGCATGGTAAAGGCTCTGGCGGGACATTGCAGTGGGAGCAAGCACTCGCCCCCCTGAGGTTGTCAGTCGCCCAGCATCGTCTTTAGAAGTCCCGGCGTGGAACACTTTGGAATCGCTCTCGGCTTCAAGGTCGCCTTCAATCACGAAACCAGTTTCATATGAAGCAGGGTAGCCGCCAGAAACCAGTACAACAGTCACCGCGGCAGCCTCGTTCCACCTGACATCCGCTGATGCCAGATTGCCCTCGGCAGTTGCCATACATATTTCGGCCAGATCAGACTCAAGTCTCATCATCAAAGGCTCACATTCAGGGTCTCCGAAGCGACAGTTGAACTCGATCACCTGAGGCCCCGAGGCGGTAAGCATCAATCCGGCGTACAGTATCCCTTGATACGGACACCCTTCATCGACCAGCGCCTTAGCAATCGGTTCCAATATCGTCGATTTTATGGCTTTCAAGTCTTTTTCTGAATAAAGCTCGGGCGAGGTGAAGGCGCCCATGCCGCCGGTGTTGGCTCCCTTATCGCCGTCGCAGGCGCGTTTATAGTCTCTTGCAGCCACAGGAGCGCTTACGAACTCTCCGTCTACAAATGCAAACACACTCAACTCTTCCCCCACAAGCCGTTCTTCTAGAACTACTTTGGCGCCGGCGTATCCGAATTCGCCTTGGTCTAGCGCAGCGTGTACCGCGGCTATGGCTTCAGATGGATTTTCAGGCACTGTCACACCCTTGCCCGCGGCTATGCCATCGGCCTTAACCACGAGCGATCCCATGGGTTGGCTTTCGATATATGAGACCGCCTGCGCAGAATTTGTAAAGGATTCGCTGGCTGGACAGGGGATTCGATGCTTGTACATCAGCTCGTTCGCCCACGATTTGGATCCCTCTATTCGCGCCGCCGAAGCAGTGGGGCCGAAGACTCTGATTCTTTCCTCGTTCAGTCGATCAGCCAATCCCTCTACCAAAGGCGCCTCTGGACCCACTACTACCAAGTCGATGTCTCGAGTTTTGGCCAGGCAGACCAGCGATGGTACATCCTCGGCCGCAATGCCTACGATCTCGGCGTGACTAGCTATGCCAGGGTTTCCCGGCGCAACAACGATGCTCTCCACAAGCGGGCTCTGGCCCAGCTTCCATGCGAGTGCGTGTTCCCTGGCGCCTGAACCGACTAGAAGAACCTTCATGCCCTAACTTCCGCAATCTGATCGATATGCGAGGCTCTCATATTCTCACTCCCACTCGATTGTTCCGGGCGGCTTGCTTGTGACGTCTAACACCACTCGGTTGATTTCAGGAACTTCGTTTACGATGCGGTTAGAGATGCGCGCGATAGTCTCATAGGGCAGTCGAGCCCAATCCGCGGTCATGGCATCGGCGCTTACCACGGCGCGCACTGCGACCACATGCTGATAGGTGCGCGCATCTCCCATCACGCCTACGCTCTGAGTGTCAGTAAGAACTGCGAAGCTCTGCCATAGCTGATCGTAAAGGTTCGCTTTCTTGATCTCATTCACCACAATCCAATCCGCGGCACGCAGTATCTCCAACTTCTCATAAGTAACCTCGCCGATTATGCGGATGGCGAGACCAGGCCCGGGGAATGGCTGGCGATTCACCGACTGCTCAGTTAGCCCAAGTTCACGCCCTGCTTTTCTAACCTCGTCTTTGAAGAGATGCCTCAGCGGCTCAACTAGGTTCAGATCCATCTGTTCAGGCAAACCACCGACGTTGTGATGAGTCTTGATCTTGTGGGCGGCGGAGCTTTCCGGAGACACACTTTCGATCACGTCTGGGTAGAGCGTGCCCTGAGCCAAGAAGTCCACCTCACCTATATCGTTCGCCTCTTGCTCGAAGATCCGAATGAAAACCTCGCCGATCCTGCGACGTTTCTCCTCTGGATCGGTTACTCCATTAAGGGCAGACAAGAAAGATTCTGAACCGTCTACAAATCGCAAATTGACGCCGAGTTGATTGGCGAAAACGGTCTGAACCCTCTCGGCTTCGCCTCTACGCATCAGTCCGTTATCAACGAATATGCAAGTCAAACGGTTGCCGATAGCCTTGTGTATAAGCACTGCAGCTACGGCCGAATCAACTCCTCCTGAAAGAGCGCATACCACCTTGCCATCACCGACTTGCTGCTTGATTCGGACTATCGAATCTCGGACGAAGTTGGCAGAAGTCCAAGCGCCAGCGGCTCCGCAGATGCCCAGCACGAAGTTCCTAATGATCTGCTCTCCGTCACTCGTATGAGTCACTTCGGGATGGAACTGGATTCCATAGGCCTTCAACTCTTCGCTTCCCATCGCCGCACAAGGCGAATTCTCAGAGAACGCGATGGCCTCAAACCCCTGCGGCATATCTGCGATGCGGTCGCCATGGCTCATCCAGACCGATGTGGTGGCGTCTATGCCTTTGAACAAGCTGTGGCCCGAGCCGTTCAAATGCAGGATAGCGTGTCCATATTCTCGCTCGCGCCCAGCCTCTACTGCACCGCCTAGCTGGTGCGCCAACAGTTGCATCCCGTAGCAGATGCCCAGCACTGGAACTCCGGCCTCAAACACCCATGACGGGGCTACGGGAGCGCCCTCGTCGTATACGCTGTTCGGACCTCCGCTGAGTATGATGCCCTTAACATCCTGATGATGCAGCACGTCGGCTGGAGCGTCGAAAGGGATGATTTCGCAATAGACGTTCGCTTCACGCACTCTGCGGGCGATCAACCTGCTGTACTGAGAACCAAAATCGATGATGACTATCGACTCGGTTCGCATCGGCACCTGTGGAGAGCCTCCGCCCAGACGGTCGCCCTCGGCAATCTCCAAGTAGGTGTTCAACTCTATGTCGTCAGAGGTGGCGACCCGCAGCGTCTCAGTTTGTTGCTCTTGTGTTGACATTTATCAGACCTGACCGTTCTAACAATTATCGCCTATCGCCAATGAGTTTTATGACTGAAGCACAGATCGGGCCGAATTGAGTTCGTCGGTCGGTGCATCAAAGAAGAATCATGTTTGAGATGTACCATTGTCATGGACGTGCGAAACGGATGAAATTAGCGTGAAATCAGGCAACTTATTTCCTAGCGAACTGGCTGCTGCTGTTCGCGCCCTTGATTCTGGGGGCGTGGTGGCGTTTCCAACAGATACATTCTTCGCTCTTGGAGTTGATGCACTCAACCCCAGCGCCATTTTGAAGGCCTTCGAGATCAAACGCAGGCGCGAAGGTGTGCCCATGCCAGTGCTGATCTCAGATATCTCGCAAATGACGGATCTAGTGGATGAATTCCCCTCCGATGCGAAAGAGCTGGCGCTCCGACACTGGCCAGGCGCTTTGACTATCGTGTTGCCTGCCAGCGGAAAGGTGCCGCGCGAATTGAACGGCGGTTCAGGCACGGTAGGAGTGAGAATCCCAGAAAACGATGATGCGTTGAAGCTCATCAACAAGTTTGGAAGCGGATTGACAGGCACCAGCGCCAACAAGTCTGGGCAGCCGCCAACTAAGATAGCCCAAGAACTCCGGGCCAGCATAGGCCATGAGATAGACGTGATACTGAACGGCAGTTGCGGAACTGAAACAGCGCCCTCCACGGTGATAGACATGACTGGCGATCAGCCGAAGATCGTGCGCCAAGGAGCAGTTTCAGTCGAACAGCTCGGAATTTCTGATTGCATGTAGGGAAATTGACGTTGGGAACTGAAAGACTTTCTTCCATACTGCCTCCTGAAGCTGAGGAGCAACTCGAGGAAGAGATGAGGGCATTCATTCAAGGAAGGGAACTGGATCTCTATAAGATGATGGAGTTCCAGATGGGTTGGACTGACGAACTCGGAAATGAGGAAAAATCTTCGCGCGTCCGTAGATTCCACGGAGCTCTGGCGCTGGCTTCGGCGATGGCATGCACAGGCGATTACGTGCCAGCTTTGAAGTATGCAGTATCAGTAGAGCTGCTTTACAACTTCAGCCTCATTCATGGCGATGTTCAAGATGGCAACACGGAGAGAACGGGCAGGCCATCTGTCTGGTGGAAGTGGGGGCCGTCCCAGGCCATAAACACCGGCGACGGCATGCATGCCTTGGCTCGTCTTTCGCTCTTCAGGCTGATGGATGAAGATGAGCCGACTGAAAGAGTATCCGATGCGCTGGAAATAGTAGACGCGGCAACTTTGCGGATGTGCGAGGGCGAGTATCTCGACGTTTCCTATCAAGAGCTCCCAGCGATCACTGTTGAACAGTTCATTGACATGGCAGAGCGTCGAAGCGGCTCCCTATACGGTGCAGCCGCGGAGCTCGGAGCCATCTTCGACGAGGCCGGTGCGCACCGACGCGAATTGTTTCGCAGATTTGGACTGAATATCGGAGTAACGAAACAGATAGTCGCGGATTTCTTGGCGCTGTTCGCCGAGGGCGGTCGCGATCCGGCGCAACAAGGCAGAATCATCGCCAAGAAAAAAACTCTGCCCCTGGCGCACTTTTTTGAAACCATCAAAGATCCCACGATCCGCAGACGCGCCGGAGAGTTGTACATGCAGCGAGTCATCGATCCTTCAAGCATCGAAGAACTTAAGGAGATGGCGCTTGAAGCTGGTAGCAGAGAATTCACGCTGGGGCATATTGAACGGCTCATCGAGGAATGTCGCCAAATCCTCAAATCAGCTGAATTGAGCGAGGATTCGACTCGACAGTTGACGGAGCTTGCCATTGATCTAATGGACCTTAGGACGCTGCCTTGAGAGTCGCCTCGAAGCTTAGACGAATAGAAGAACTCGACCTCTCAGGCAAAAGTGTGCTGGTTCGCGCAGACCTCAACGTAACTTTCCGGCCGCACAGCGACGAGATATCAGACGACAGTCGTATTCGCGCTTCTCTGCCAACGATCGAGTTTCTCATCTCGCGCGGAGCCAAGGTAGTTGTGTGTTCTCACTTGGGCAGACCTAAAGGCAGGGTAGTAGATACGCTGAGGATAGAGCCTGTCAGATTGAGACTCCAAGAACTGTTAGGACAACGTATAGCCTTTGCCGGCGGGCCGGCTGGTGAAGAGCCTGGAATAGTAGTCGGTGGGATGGCCGATGGTGATGTGGCGATGCTGGAAAATCTGCGTTTTCACCCTGGTGAAGAAGCAGACTCACCGGCGTTCGGTGATTTTCTTGCAAAACTGACAGAGCTTCACGTCAACGATGCGTTCGGCGCTTCCCACAGATCTCACGCCTCCGTCGTGGGCGTGGCCAGAGGCAGCGCGCCGTTTGCCGGCATCCTGATGCGTTCGGAGATCGAGATGCTCAGCAGGGCGTTGGACTCTGAAGAACGTCCCGCTGTCGCTGTGCTGGGCGGCGCCAAGGTTGCTGACAAGCTAGCGGTTGTTGAAACCCTGTCCCAACGAGTCGACTCTATACTCATCGGCGGAGGTATGGTTGCTGCCTTTCAATCAGTTTTGGGACGTGCGCCAGGAGCATCTGAAGTTTCAACAGAAGAATTAGACGCTGCAACATCGATACTCCAAAATCCCGATGTATTAGAGAAGCTCTATCTGCCGTCTGATCTGGTCGCTGCTGAAACCTTCGCTGCTGATGCGGCGCATCAAGTAATGAAATCTGAATCTTTCCCGGAACACTCTTACATTCTCGACATCGGGAGCGAGACCATTGAGCTGTACTGCGCGAAACTTGCAGTTGCTCGCAAAATCATATGGAACGGGCCGATGGGGCTCTTCGAGTGGCCGGCGTTCAGCAGCGGAACGGTAGCAATCGCCAACGCGATCGCAAATAACGCAGACGCATTTTCCCTCGCCGGAGGTGGGTCTACGGTTGAGGCGATAGCTTCTTCAGGTGTTGCAGGTGGCTTTACTCACATCTCTACAGGCGGAGGCGCTTCGTTGGAGTATCTAGAGGGCAAACAGCTGCCGGGCATTGCGGTTTTGGCTCGGGAGTATTGACGTATCTTGCGCAGACCATTAAGGTTTAGTGAATTGCGACGCTTTTCGTTGATTGATGACTTATTTTCGTCGTCTGAGATGTCTGGAAGGGAATATTGACGCTGCGGAAACCGATAATCGCAGGCAACTGGAAAATGAATACCACCTCCGAACAGGGGGTGGCCCTCACACAGGGCATATGTAGAGCAATCGGGACGCTCGAATCTGTAGACGTAGTCATTTGCCCGCCGTTCGTATCCCTCTGGCCGATTTCCGGCGTGGTACACAACACCAACGTCTCCTTGGGCGCGCAAAACGTCAATGAAAACCCTGAAGGAGCCTTCACGGGCGAGGTTTCCGCCTCTATGCTTAAGGGACTCGCCACTCACGTAATCGTTGGACACTCAGAGCGGCGTGCCAACTTCGGAGAGACTGACGAACAGGTGGCATCAAAGGTTGCAGCTGTGTGCGATGCCGGCCTTACTCCTATTCTGTGCGTCGGTGAGAACTCCGAGGAACGCGCTCGGGGCAGGGCCGAGCGTTTTGTCCGCCGACAGCTGAAGAACAGCATAGGCCATCCTGAAAACATTTCTAAGTTGATAGTGGCGTACGAGCCAGTCTGGGCAATTGGCACTGGCACACCCGCTACCATTGGTCAGATCGAGTACATGGTTGCTTCTATCAGAGAGGAACTTGGAGAAGTCGCCGACGAAGAGATCGCTGCACAGACACGCGTCATCTACGGCGGCAGCACAAATCCACAGAACATCGGCGAGGTCTCCAACAGCGCTTCGATAGACGGGGCTCTGGTCGGCGGGGCCAGCCTAGATGCCGAGAGCTTTGTCCAGATGGTGCGGTCGTTGGCGCACGCAAGCGCCTCAGCCTTGTCCTAAGCGTGGAGACTCAACAGACTCGACAATCTAGGCAGAAACTGCTTTCGATTGTCGGACCGACAGCCGTCGGCAAGACCCCACTATCCATCAGCCTTGCAAAGCGCTTCGGCGGCGAGATAGTCAATGCCGACTCAAGGCTCTTCTACAGAGGGATGAACGTCGGCACTGCCAAGCCTACGTCAGAAGAGTTGGCAACAGTTCAACATCATCTGGTCGACATAATCGAGCCAGACGAAAGATTCAGTTTGAGTCGGTATCTCGAACTCGCATCCTTCGCAATATCAGACATTGCAGACAGAGATAGACTTCCGATTCTGACTGGAGGTTCGGGGCAATACGTTTGGGGGCTGCTGGAAGGCTGGAAAGTTCCAGAAATTCCACCAAACGATGATTTGAGGGGCGAACTCGAACGCATCTTGGAGGAAGAAGGGTTGGATTCGCTTCAGACTCGACTTCGTTCACTAGACCCTGCAGGCTCTGAAAAGGTAGAAATGCTCAATCCTAGAAGAGTCATCAGGGCCATTGAACGTGCCTACGCTACAGGCGACGCTACCGGTGGGGCAGGCAGAGCAGAGGCGCCTCCATATGATTCGCTTGTGATCGGCTTGAAAATGCCTCGTGAAGAGCTCCATAGACGGGTAGCGATAAGAATCGACCAGATGCTGGGCGACGGTTTGCTGGGCGAAGTAAAGATGCTGCTGGATCTAGGAATCGACGCTTCGCATCCTTCAATGTCTGCCATCGGTTACAGACAAGCGGCGAAGCATCTGCGGGGCGAGGCCACTTTAGATGAGATGAAGGAAGAAACTGCTATCGCCACGCACAGACTCATCGGAGCTCAACATAACTGGTTCAAACCTCGCGATGACAGAATCCGGTGGGTAGATGCCGCTGATGCCAAGGCATTTGAAGTTGCATCTCAATGGGTGGCAGAGTGGCTCGAATACGGCTCTTGACCTTGAACAGGCAGATAGAATCCTCTTTAACGCCTGACGATTTAACTGGAGGGATAGTTGATGGCGATTGAGTTCGCAAAGCTTCACGGCTGCGGAAACGACTACATAGCGATTGACGGACGATCACTTAACCGGGATTGGGGATCGCTTTCAGAGAAGATGAGCAGGCCTGGATTCGGCGTAGGTTCTGATGGGATCGTGCTGCTGTTGGATTCCGACGTGGCACAGGTAAAGATGAAAGTTTTCAACCCAGACGGCTCTGAAGCGGAAATGAGCGGCAACGGCATCAGACTTTTTGCCAAGTTCGTCATCGATCGCGGGTTTGCAGATGTAGACGACGGTCAACTAACCGTAGAGACCCTCGGAGGCGTTAGGACGGTTTGGCCGAACATAGAAGATGGCAAAGTAACTTCTGCCCGGGTGGCGATGGGGCATGCCACTTTCGAGGCGTCTGAAGTGCCAGTAGATACGGCGGGATTGAGTGAAAAGAACCGAGTAGTAGCAGAGACGGTTGAGATCGGCAACCAGCATCTGGAGATTACCTGCCTGGGAATCGGCAATCCGCATGCGGTGGCGATTATGGATGCCCCGGTGGAAGAGTTCCCACTTCTTGAAATAGGCCCGCTGGTGGAGAATCATCCGATGTTCCCCCAAAGGATCAATTTTGAAATCGTCAACGTGCGCTCTAGAAACCAGATTCGAGCTCGGATATTCGAACGAGGAGCAGGGGAGACGCTGTCGTCTGGAACCGGCTCTACAGCATCGGCTGCGGCGGCTAGAAAACTGGGCATGGTGGATGATGCCGTTGACGTTGTAGTAGATGGCGGTGTGTTGAAGATTTCTTGGGATGAAAACGATGAGGCTTTATTGGAAGGCCCTGCTGTGGAAGTGTTTTCTGGAGTATGGCACGAATAGACCGCTTCAACTACTGAGGATCTCAGACTCGACTGGAAAGGTGGAAAAATGCCTGAATTAGCGAAACGAGTGCAACAGCTGCCGCCATATCTATTCGTCAACATCTCTAGGGCGATAGCTGCGAAAAAGGCGCAGGGGATAGATGTAGTCTCGTTCGGCATTGGAGACCCAGACATACCGACGCCCGACAGCGTGTTGGATGCGCTGTATAGAGGCGCGCGAAAGCCCGCAAACCATCGCTACCCTGAAAGCGAGGGCCTACCTGAGTTTCGAGAGGCGGTTTCACGCTTCTACAAGCGTCGATTCGGAGTGACGATCGACCCTGAAAGCGAGGCGATAAACCTGATCGGCGCCAAAGAGGGAATTGCGCATGCCGCGCTGTGCTTCATCGACCCGGGCGACATATCGATTTCTCCTGATCCGGCCTATCCCGTATACGAAATAGGGACTATGTTCGCAGGAGGTGAAACGCACTTCGTGCCCTTGAGAGAAGAGAAAGGATATCTTCTGGACTTCGCAGAGATACCGACGGACGTCGCTAAGTCCGCCAAGACTCTATGGCTTAACTACCCGAACAACCCCACCGGGGCAGTGGCAAATCTAGCCTATTTGGAAGAAGCAGTGGCTTATGCAAAGGAGTTCGATCTCTATCTCCTACATGACGCCTGCTACACCGAGGTGACCTTTGATGGATACGTGGCGCCGAGCGTGTTGCAGGTTCCAGGCGCCAAGGATGTGGCCATGGAGTTTCACTCACTCTCCAAAACCGCCAATATGACCGGCTGGAGAGTAGGCGCCGCGGTTGGAAATTCCGAGATGGTCGATGCTCTGATGCGCGTCAAGTCGAATATCGACTCCGGTCTATCTCAAGCGATTCAAGAGATGGGCATAGAAGCTCTCAACCTGCCTGACGAGTGGATCCAAAGTAACAACGCAGTCTACAGAAGCCGCCGAGACAGAGTAGTGGCAGCGTTGAATGAGATAGGTCTGGAAGCCCAAACTCCTTTGGCTACTCTCTACATATGGACTCGAGTTCCCGAAGGCTACACATCGGGCGAATTCGCCCAGAAGATGCTTGAGGAGAGAGATGTGGTAGTAACGCCGGGGTCTGCGTATGGAGCCGCAGGAGAGGGTTATATTCGGCTTTCATTGACAATTCCAGACGAGCAGATAGACGAAGGCATCCGTCGGATTTCAGGCTGGAGAGTCTGAAGCGGTTCAAGAATACTCATGCCTAGACGAAATAGAAGCCACAGCACAGGCCCTTATCGAGAACGCGCCTGTCTGGTAGGTGTGCAGGTCAGGGGGCGCGGAGGTAGCTGGACCCTGCGCGATTCGATGTCCGAGCTGGAGTCCCTAGCACTCGCAGCCGGGGCCAACCCTGTTGCATCATTGACGCAACGGCTACATTCGCCTTCTCAGTCGTATCTGGGATCTGGAAAGTTGGGCGATTTGAAGACACTCGTAAAGTCGCAGCGGGTTGAAACAGTGATCTGCGACGACGAATTGGCGCCCAACCAGCAAAGAGTTTTGGAAGACGCGCTTGGAGTGAAGGTGATTGACCGCACGGCATTGATCCTAGACATATTCGCCAGTCGCGCACGTACCAAAGAAGGCAAGTTGCAGGTAGAACTAGCACAGGTGGAGTATCTTATGCCTCGATTGGCAGGACAATGGTCCCACCTCGAAAGGCTCGGGGGAGGCATTGGAACCAGAGGACCGGGAGAGTCTCAGATTGAGACCGACCGTCGCCTTATGCGGAGAAGGATCCGAGAACTTAAATCTTCCATCTCCAAAGTGCGTGATCAGCGCGGAGCACAGAGAAGGCGTCGCTTGACAGGGGATGCGAAGACGATAGCCATGGTGGGATACACAAATGCGGGCAAGACTGCGCTTTTCAATGCTTTGACGGGATCTGAAGTCCAGTCCAGAGATCGACTCTTCGAAACCCTAGACACCACTACGCGTCGCCTCTTCCTTCCATCTGGAAAGACTGCCACAATCAGCGATACCGTAGGCTTCATCAATAAACTGCCGACGATCTTGATAGAGGCCTTCAACGCCACTCTGGAAGAGGCTATCTGGTCCGACCTTCTTGTTCATGTGATTGATATCAGCAATGAGCATGCCGCTGGTCAGGCCGAGGTTGTTGACGACGTGCTGCAGCAGCTCGGCGTCGGAGATACTCCACGCGTGACGGTTTTCAACAAGATGGATCTTATTTCAGAAGAAAGGACGGATGCAGAGTCGCTACATGGAGGAACAGCCACATCGGCTACGATGCGTTGGGGCATAGACGAACTTCGCACAGCCATAGACCAAGCTTTGACATCTAACGCATCGACAGACTCGCAAGCAGAAGCGTTGTCGCACGAAAACAGGTCGCTAGAGACCTCTGGAGTGGTATAAATCGTTTCGAGGCGTCCGAGGGCGAGTTTACGGCTTGCAGGGGACAGAGTGTGCGACTAGATGCGAACTTCGCACTAGCTTTGTTATGTAAAGCTAGAAGCCTATGAAACCTTGATTCAAGTTATTCGATTCTTCGAATGCTTCACTATAGACGCCTGTGGCGATAATGGACTCTGCAGGATGCTGAAACGAAATCCCAATCCGATTCGTATACTCAAACAACCCGCCTGTTAACGTCTCTACACAACCCGAAACACTAAGCATGATCAATAGACTTGACGATTTCCGCCGCCCGTTACTGAACTTGGGGCTAGGCACGCTCGCACTCGTGTCGCTGCTTGTCGCCGCGTGCTCCGATTCTGAACCCGATCCCACCGCGGTCAGCATCGCTCCCGATGTAGCCGCCGATGTCAAGAGCGTCGACTCACAGCCGGCAACTGAAGCTGAAGCCGACGGTTCTGTATCGGTCGCCGTGCAGGATACGGATGCGACGGAAGAAGCCGCCGAGACTTCCATCGATGTCGAAGAGCCTGCGGTGAATGACGTCGAAACCGCGCAACAGCAGGTAATTGAAGTTCCTTCTCTGCCGGTGTTCGAATATCCAGATGCTGTTCCAGAAGACGCCGGCGTCATATGGGAGGCTTTCGAGATCATCAACGACGAGTACGTTGACCATACCGCCATCGACACCGATGAAATGACGGAAGCTGCGATCCGCGGTTTCATCGATGCCTTGGGCGATCCACATATGACCTATATATCCCCTGAGCAGATGGAACTGAGTCGTGCCAATCTCGCCGGATCGTTCGAAGGCATAGGAGCCACAGTTCAAGCCTCCCCGGACGGCAAAGGTGTAGTTATCCAAGCCCCGATGCAAGGTTCTCCGGCCATCAAGGCCGGCATCAGGCCAGGCGACCGGATCTTGAAGGTAGATGGAGTTGATGCATCTGAATGGACAGTGACGCAGGCGGTGCTCAAAATACGCGGCAAGCGAGGCGAACCCGTAGTGTTGACTGTGTTGCACGTCGGGGATACCGATCCGGTAGACATCACCATAATCCGCGATACCGTTCCCCTGCCTTCCATCACGTCCAGAATTATCCCCGACACTGAGTACGGAGAGTTGGACATCGAGCAGTTCACCGACGAGACTCCGGACGAGATTAGGGAGCATATGGACGAATTGATCGCCCAAGGCGCGAAAGCCGTGGTGATCGACTTGAGGAACAACCCAGGCGGATTGCTAGATGCGACTCTCAATGCCGCAAGCGAGTTCATCGCCGACGGGCGTTTGGCATACGAACAAGATCGCAACGGCGCACGCAGAGACTTCTACTCGCACGGAAACGGCAAATACACGAAAATCCCAGTCGTCGTGCTGGTGAACCAGTGGTCGGGAAGCGGCGCCGAGCTATTCGCAGGCGCCTTGCAGGACCACGGACGCGCCGTATTGATCGGAGTAAAGACGTTCGGCAAAGGCAGTGTAAACATCACTCGCAGACTGTCCAACGGCGCCGGCCTTAACATCACAATTCGTCGCTGGTACACGCCCAACGGCAATGTGATCGAGAGCGTGGGCCTCACACCAGACGTCGAGATCGAGTATCCCGAGGTGGTGAACGAGCGAGATGTGGATTTCGTTGATCCGCAATTGGACGCTGCCATAAAGCAGCTGGATTTCCAGACACGCGTGACGACCCAAAGGCAACCCTGATCGCTTCCGACTATGTGCCATGCCGCGCGGCAAGAGAAAGAAGAGGAATCTCCGGGCGTCCGCGCCGGGAACCATGGCTACGAACCGTCGAGCACGCTTCGAGTACGAGATTCTAGACGAGTTCGAAGCCGGCATCGTGTTGCAAGGGTCGGAAATCAAATCGATCCGTGAAGGCCGCGTAGATATATCGTCTGCATACGTGCATGTCCGAGACGGCGAAGCGTGGCTGGTAGGCGCCTACATCGCCCCCTATAAATCGGCAGGACTGTGGGGACAACACGAGCCTCTGAGAGATCGCAAACTGTTGCTGAACCGACGCGAGATAGACTTTCTAGGGGCGCAGGCGGAGCAGGCAAGGCTAACGATCGTGGCGTTGAGGATTTATATCGCTCGCGGTGTGGCGAAGGCCGCTATAGCCCTGGCGCGCGGCAAGCAGCGACAAGATCAGAGAGCAGCCATCCGCAAGCGTGAGGAGCAACGAGACATAGCCCGCGCGGTGAGACGCAGCGCGCCTTGATATGTTACTCATCGGTCCAAGGACGTTTGCACAACTAGTATCACTCAGGCTAAAGACTGAATCCAGAGCGGCGGTCAAACGCGTTATAGGACGCAAATCCCATCGGTTAGGGTCGCATCGATCAGTTGTGCAAACGTCCCGTCCAAGGATATGCTCCTACTCTGTTGGAAAATGCTTAAACACCTCCTCGCAATCTCTGTAATTCACCAGACCATTCGCCAAATTCAAGGCGACGG
>JAODVQ020515643.1:0-24965 GCA_025400075.2 Phenganax stokvisi
CTGGAACGGGTAGCAGGCCCCGGTAGTAAACACGTCGAAATTGGCGTCCAGCAGGCTCAGGTAGGCGCTGACGGTGAGATTCTCGGTTGCGGCCCAGTCGAAGTCCGCCTCCAGGCCCTGGGAGAGCGCCGATCCGGCGTTCTGGGTGACGAACGTCAGTGCCTCGGCATCGAACGTCGCAACCTGCAGGTTGTCGATTTCGCTGCGAAACAGCGCCAGGTTGAGCCGGGCAGCGCCGTCGGCCAGCGTGGTCTTGGCGCCCAGCTCGTAAGCGACGACGTTTTCGGCATCGATCGGGCGGTCGAGCGCCGGAACGCCCGGCTGGTGGTTGTTGGCCCCGGCCTTGAAGCCTTTCTTGTAGCTGGCGTACAGCATTCTGTTGTCATCGGGGAACCATTCGGCCGTGATGGACGGCTGGAAGGCCGATTCTGTGTATTGCTGGTTGCGAGTGAACGTCATGGGCGCATTCTGGGGATTGTCCATCCACGGCCGTGTGGCAACGACCATGACCCGCCAGTCCTGCGCGTATACGTTGACCTTGTCGACCTCGGTATAACGCCCCGCCAGCTTCAGGTTGACGGAATCGCCGGCCTGAAACTCGACCTCGCCGAACGCCGCCCAGGAGTCGCCGTCCTCGTCGTTATCCCTGATGACGAGCATGGCCATGGGGCCATTCGGGAATATCGAGTTCCGGGTAAAGTTGATGTTGCTGTTCGAATCCATGTACACGCCCGCGAGCCAGTTCAGGGGGCCGTCGGCGTTCGACGTGAAGCGCAATTCCTGACTGAACTGGTCGTATTCCTCTACGAAGTTCGCGACGCCGAAGTCGGTTTCGCTGTGGGACGGATCCGCGAAAAACATGTTGGTGAAGTCGTAGTAGGCAGTGATCGAGTTCACCGTGAAGGTATCGAGATCCCAGTCGATGCCGAGCATCGTCGAGGTCATCTCGAAATCGTAGAAGTTGTTGTCGCCCGCGGTGACGAACAGTTCGCCCACGCGGATGAAGAAATTGTCCGGATGGTTCGCAGGGTCAGCCCAACTCGACCGGGTTTCGTTGAAGATGCAGTCTTCGAGATTCGGGTCGATCACCGCCTCCCATGCCGGCGAGCAGTTGACGGTCTGGGTATTGCGGCCCTCCCAGAAGACGTTCATGGTCTCGAGCTTGGCGAATACCTCCACGTTGTCGGCGGGGCTCCAGACGGCGCTGATCCGGGCCAGTTCGTCTTCCTGGGTGGGTTCCTTGCGCCCGTTGGCCATGTTGTTGACCCAGCCGTCCAGGCGGCGGACCTTGGCGGCGGCGCGGACGCCGAAGGTGTCGCTGAGGGGCCCTCCCACGGCGGCCGTGAGCACGGTTTCGTCGTGTTGGAATTCCTGGTAGAGATCGATGTGGCCTTCGAATTCGTCGCCGGGGCGGCGGGAAGTGACATTGATGGCGCCGGCCGTGGCGTTCTTGCCGAGATACGTCGGCTGCGGGCCCTTGAGCACCTCGAGTCGCTCGACATCCAGGTAGGCGATGCGCGTGCCGCGCGCGCGGCCCCAGTAGACGCCGTCGATGTAAAACGGCGCCGAGTTCTCGAAGCCGAAGTTGCCGCTGGACTGCCCAACTCCGCGGATGAAGGCGTTGTCGTTCATGCCGCCCTGGGCGATGTTGACCCCCGGGATGTTCATGTCGTAGAAGTTGCTGATGGAGTAGTCCGTCAGCAGGACGCCGTCCACGGTCGTGATGGCCAACGGCACTTCCTGCAGGGATTCCTCCCGCTTGGTCGCGGTGACGACGATTTCCTCGAGCTGCTGGCCCGCGGCGGGCAGCGCGAGGGCGCCGGCTCCGGCGGCCAGGATCAGAAAGCGGATGCAGCGAATATTCATGGTCTGGTCTCCCCTCTATCCTCCTGTTCGGGTAACAAGAAGCTGAACTTGTGTTCATGCATTTAATTTGTACTACAAGAACTGCCTTATTTCAATTTGTTCAAGGGTTGATCGCCATATTGTTCTACAAGAAGAAATCCATGAGCAGCGGCGCGCGGGCATTGGCGTACAAAAAAACACCGCCCGAAGGCGGTGAAAAGCGTTTGGCTGTGGGCAGCCGGCAGATACCGGCTGCCTCCGCTTGACTTTACGTCAGAAGTTGGCTTCAAAGCTCAGACCCCACAGGGCGTTGCCGTTGGCGTTCCGGTCCACATTGCAGCCGAAGGATTCGGCGCCCGGACCGGGGCCATTCGCCATTCCCGAGCACATGAGTTCGCCGGTGATGTTGTTGCCGTACAGCGCCACGCTGTATTCCTGGTCCGCGCCGAAATTCCAGGTGGCGCGCAGGTTCACTAACCCTACGTCGGGAATGGTATCGCGCACCGAGTTGGACAGGGCGGTGAAATGCGATTCGATGAAACGGTAACGCCCCATGAGCGTCACTTCGCCGTTGCCCACCGGCATCGTGTAGGCGACCGTGCCGTTATAGGTCAAATCCGGGTTGCCTTCGAACGACTTGCCGGGTTGCGCCGCGGTGAGGCACTGGACGATCTCGGGCCGGCAGACGCCGCTGATGTCGGTGACCTCGGCGTCGGCGAACAGAGCCTGCAGGTTGATAAACAGGCCGTCGCTTGGCGCCAGGGTGACATCCAGTTCAACTCCCGAGCTGGCGGCTTCGGTGATGTTGTTCAACTGGGGGCCGCCCAGGGGAGGCGGGCCGGGGAACACTTCAAAGAGCTGGATGTCTTGCCATGCGTAGTCATACCAGGCGGCATTGAACTGAACCCTGCCGTCAGCCAGCAGGCTCTTGAAGCCCAATTCGACCGAATCCAGAAATTCGGGGTCGATTGGGTTGTCGCCATTGGCCAGCGCGCGGTTGTCCAATGCGCCGCCCTTGAAGCCGTGGCCGAGGGAGGCGTACAGGAGCATATTGTCCTGCGGATTCCAGCTCAGGATGGCGTTCCAGCCGACTTCCGACAAACTCTGTGCCGGTCCAACGGCGCGTTCAAACAGAACTTCCCTTCGCGCCGCCGGTGTATTCTCATCCCATCCTAACGGTATTTCCGGACACCAGTCAGTGTTGTTTACCCGGAACTCGCGGTCGAAGTTGTCGCCCACGTTGGCGCTTGTATTGCCCGTTCCCATTCCGCCAAACGCCGGATGGCAGAAGAACTTTCGGTAGCCGTAACGACCGTCGGTCGGCGGCGCCCCCAGTTCTTCATCCGAGGACCGCACGCCGAGCGTCAACGTCAGGTCTTCGCTGATGTCGAAATCGAACTGGCTGTATATGGATTGTGCCTGGAATTCCGCATCGATCAGGATCGAGTTCGACGGTGAAGGCGGAAGATTGGGTACGTTGACCCATGTGTCCTCGATCGAATCCGAGGAAGAGTAGTAGATGCCGCCAACCCAGCGAACCCGATTTTCCGCGGGTGAAGAAAACCGCACTTCCTGCTGCAGCACATCCCAGTCGCCCAATTGATTGGCGTTGAAGGATAGGATCGTGCCCGAGGCGTGATACCGGTAGAACTGGTCCAGCTTGGATGTTATCGAGGTGATTTCGATCGGGCCGGCCTGTCCTGTCAGGTAGAGATTGAAAATGTTGTAATCGAACTCGTAGCCGTCGCCGGGGTCGTTGTACATGTGACCGCCGGGTGCGAACAACTTTCGCCCGGCCATGCCCGGATGGGGAAGCAACTGGCCTGCGCGGTCCAGCTCCGCCAGGTAGGGGGTGGCATTGACCGCGGCCTGGATATAGCTGACGGTGCGGTTATTCGGTCCCGGGTTGTTCGCATAATTGTCGTAATCCGGGCACGTGCCTTGGGGCCGGCAATCGACCGTCCCATCGGCATTGTATGGCCCATCCACCATCAGCGGGAGGTCCTTGCCGTCCGAGGATCCGCTTGAGAACTTCGCCATCACGCTAAATGTTTCGGTGGGCTCCCAGGTAAGACTGGCGCGGAGTCCCGATGAATTACGGGTATCCGTGGGTTCGCCGTCGTTGATCGCGGTGAGTATGCCGTCATAGGTGTTCGAGGCGACCGCGATTCTGCCCGCGACGTTTTCGCCGAGGCTGCCGCCGAACGCACCCTCGAAGTTCATCGTGCCGCCACTGCCGCCGGCGATGCGCGCGTAGCCGTTGGCCTCTTCTCCGACCTGGGCGCTGCGCGAATAGAAGTTGATGGCCCCGCCGGTGGTGTTGCGGCCGTACAGGGTGTTCTGCGGGCCTCTCAGCACCTCGACGCGTTCCATGTCGAACGCGGCGATGGCGCTGGTGACCGGCGATATCTGGTAGATGTTGTCGATGTAGACGGCAACCGACTGCTGGGTCGAGACGTGGAAGCTCGACGTTCCGACGCCGCGGATGGAGATACCGGCGTTCACAGGTCCAGAGTTGTTCGTGGTGATGCCGACGAAGGACTGCTCCAGGTCGTCGGCGCCGATCACGCCGTAATCGTCCAGTTGGTCGCCGGACAGTGCGTTGATGGCGATGGGGGTGTCCTGGGCGGATGCCTCGCGCCGCTGGGCAGTGACTACGATTTCCTCGATCTGGGCCATCGTCGACAATGGCACAGAAATGGCAAGAATGAATGCGCCGCCCCTGACGGCGAGATTCTTCAAGTAGTGCATGATGTTTCCCCGTGAAACGTCAGGTATCAAATACAAGGCAGCAGCGTCATGTTGCAACAAGGCAACACAGACTCGCGTCAAAGCCGGAGTTTGTACTACAAAAATCGACAAATGACAAGATATTCATACCAGTTATAGTCCGTGGTCCTCATATTGTTCTACACGATGGTGTCAGTTGCGGATGGCACGATGCGTTGCTGCGGCAAGGACCCAACGCAATTCGGAACCGCCTCAATGCGCCATCGGCAGATCCGGGCGGTGATAGATATCCGGGCTTCTGAATCCACCGTAGAGTTCCCAGTGGTTCAGGTCGTAGTAGGGGATTGCTTCCAACCGAAACACGATGTCATTGCCGTCGTACTCGACCACGCGGCCGCCGTAGGGCAGGTCACCGGTGGAGCGGCGGGTTTCGTCCATGCTGTCCTGGGTGATGCCCTCCATTCGGGGCAGGCAGAAGGCGAAGATGACCAGGTAGTTGTCCGTCACCGGCAGGCGCCAGGCGTCGCTCATGGCGTTGGCGAAACAGGCGTCCTCGTGGGCGCTGTCGCCGGAGGTCCAGACCTGCCGGACGGTCATGTTCTCTTCGTCCACTTCGTATTCGACCCCGCGGCTGAAGTTCTCGGGCAGCGGCAGGCGCGGCTCGAAGGGCATGGCGCCGCCGTGGGCGCGGTTGTCGAACAGGATGACCGTACCGGCGTGGGTCATGCGCGGGTTGTGCTGGTATCCGGGCCACAGCAGGTCGCCCACCGGGGTGAGCAACTTGTCCTGCAGGTTCTCCGGCCAGCCGTCGTGGCGCCCGAGAATCCACTTGATGTCCCGGGTCTCGTAGTCCACCTTGACGATGGCGTTCTGGTTTCGCAGCGATACCAGGATCGAATCGTCCGAGGTGTCGTAGCTCAGGCCGTTGGCGTGGGTCCAGTCCATGTAATCGGGAAAGCCGCGCACCCACCAGTAGCTCCAGAAGGTGTCGTAGCCCACCCGGAAGGGATCCAGCGTGCCGTAAGTGTCCCAGGTCCAGACGGTTTCTCCCTCGGCCGTGAACTGCACCACGGTGTCGGCCATGACGATCTGGTCCATGCGCGGTGCATCCGGGTCGCTGTCGCTGCTGTAGTAGTCCTCGATGAGGTAGCCGTTGGCGGAGAAGGCCAGGAAATCGCCGTTGGGCATCTCGTGTGGCTGGTGATGCAGTGTTTGCTGGCCGAGAATGGGAATGGCATCGGGATTCTCGGGCGGGGGATAGGGTCTTTCCTCGGCGTAGAACTGCCGTACTACGTTGCCCAGCAGGTCGATCTCCACGGTGGAGAAGTCTGTGCGGTGCATGAGTATGTTGCCGTTGGAGAGGCGGGCGATACCTGCTGTTCGAAAGTCCGAGTTGTAGTACCAGATGACGTCGCCGCGCGCATCCAGCGCCAGCAGCATGCCCCAGTCCTCGGAAAAGTCCCGTTGCCTCTCGGTCAGCCAGTGCGCGCGCCCCAGGGCCCGGCGGCGCACGCTCAGGAAGGTCACGCCGGGTTCCATGCGCTCGGGTATTGAAACCTGGATATCCAGGTCGGGGAATTCCAGCGGGTTGGCGGGCAGGTTCGGCGTGGCATGGGTCCAGGTCTCGGTGTGTTGTTCGCCATCCGCTCCGGTGACGGTGAGCGTGATCGTGTGTTCGCGCCCAGGCCGCATGCCTGCGACCGGCAGGGTGTAGCGTCCATCCTGCGCCACTTCGGCGTCGAATTCCGCTTGCCAGCCATTGTCGCCGTCGCTGATGGACAGCCGAGACTCCGCCGCCTGATCGAGACTGAACCCGATCGCCGCCGCCAGGGGTACGCGGCCGGTGGGATTGGCCGTTAGCGTGGGCGCTTCCACGAAGCTCAGTTGCGCCCACCCGGTGCATAACGGAACCGACAGCAGCGTTGCCGTCGTGATGGTCCGAAGCCATGTTTGTCTGATGTTCATCGATTGAACTCCCGGTCAGTTCGAAATGTGTGCTCTAGTAGACTATCGACAGTTTCCCGATCATGCGGCGCGCCTCCAGCTTCGCATGCGCCTGGCGCAGCGTCGCGGCGGAAAGCCCGTGCAGGGTCGTCGTCAGCGTGCTGCGGATCTCGCCCGCCTCGACCCTGTCGGCAAGCTGTTGAAGTATCTGATGTTGCCGCTGCATCGTATCGGTTTGGAATATCGGCCGCGTCGACATGTGCTCCCAGGCAAAGGTCACGCTCTTGAGCATGAGCTTGCGAAGATCCACCGGCTGCTCGGATCCTACGATACAGGCGATCTTGCCTTCCGGCGCGATCAGTTCGGCCATTGATTCCCAGTGTTCGGCGGTGTCGGCGCAGTTCAGTATGTAGTCGACGTGTTTGCATCCCGGGGCGCGCACGGAATCCACGAGCGTTCGATGGTCGGCGACCTGGTCGGCGCCCATTTCCAGGCACCAGTCACGGCTGGCGGGCCGCGACGCCGTGGCGATCACCTGTATCCCGGTAAGGCATTTTGCAAGCTGAATCGCAATGGATCCCACCCCTCCGGCGCCGCCGATGATGAGCAGGGTGGCGGAAGAATCCGCCGGTCGGGGAATCCCGATTCGATCGAACAGCGCTTCCCAGGCGGTCAGGGCGGTGAGGGGGAGCGCGGCGGCCTGTGCCGGTTCCAGGTTCTCCGGGCGCCGGCCCACGATCCGTTCGTCCATGACCTGGAATTCGGCATTGCTCCCGGAACGGTCGATGCTGCCCGAGTACCAGACCTTGTCACCCGGCTTGAACAGGTGCGTATCCGAACCCGCCTCCACGACGGTTCCGGCAGCGTCGAAGCCCAGAATCAGGGGCCGCTCCAGCGCCTGCCCGGTGGCGGCGCGGCGCCGCCGCATCGTATCCACCGGATTGACCGAGACGGCCTCGACTCCGATCAGCAGGTCGCCGGATCCCGGGACCGGAACAGGAGTTTCGTAGTCCACGAGACAACGCGAATCCTCCACCGGCAGGGAGCGTGTAAAGCCAACGGCCTTCATTGCATACGATTCCCTTCGCGCGGCCAGGGACCTGCATGGTTCGATGTCGGCCGGGAGTGGCTCGATTCACCGTAAAACATCGGACCGGTCTCTGAAAGGTTGAACAGACTCCAGGTTTGAGTCAGTGGCAAAAAACATAAAGGAATTAATTATCAGCAGGTTACGGAAACCCGGATTCCTGGGCGATTGAACATGCCAGGCAAATGTACAACAATACGGAAAGCGAAAAAAGCTTCTCGGCTTTCGTCGAACCGATCATCAAGGAATCCAACGGATGGCATATCCCGCAACCGCAGCGGTAGTTCGCGAGCCTGGCGGACAGTTCTCGCTGGAACGGGTGGAACTCGATGCCCTTCGTGACAACGAGGTCCTGGTGCGCGTCCAGGCGTGCGGAATCTGCCATACCGACGCCAAGTTCCAGAGCCGCGTGCCCTTGCCGGGTGTGTTCGGGCACGAGGGCGCGGGGTTTGTGGAGGAAACGGGCGCCGCGGTGACATCGGTCCGCGCCGGCGACCAGGTCATCATCTCCTATCCCTGGTGTGGCGCCTGCCCCTCCTGCGAACGCTCCGAACCGTTCAGGTGCGAGAACATCCCGGCGCTCAAGTTTGCCGGACGCCGCAGCGACGGAAGCCGCCCTGTTCGGCTGAACGGGCACGATGTCAGCAGCGCCTTCTTCCAGCAGTCATCCTTCGCGACGCACGCCATTGCGCTTGCGCATGCGCTGGTCCCCGTGCAGGGAAGCTGGGCGCCGGAGATGCTCGCCGCGCTGCCCTGCGGGGTGCAGACAGGCGCCGGCGCGGTGTTCAACACTTTCGGGATGGGTCCCGGGCACAGCCTGGTGATGTTTGGGGTCGGTCCGGTCGGATTGAGCGCGATCATGGCAGCGCGGGCGGCGGGCGTGTCTCCCAGGATTGCGGTGGACATCAATCCCTCGCGCCTGGAACGCGCCCTGGAACTCGGCGCCACCCACGCCCTTGACGCGGGCCGGGACGATGTGCCCCGCCGCGTGCGCGAATGGCTGCCTCGCGGGGTCAGTCATGCGCTGGAGAGTTCGATTACGGCATCCGCCCTGACGGATGCCATTAAGTGTCTCGGCCAGGGCGGCAAGGTCGGCATCTTCAGCGCACCCCCACCGGGCGAGGAGTTTCCGTTCTCGACACGCGACCTGTTCGAACGGGTCGGGAGTCTGCACGGCATCGTTCAGGGGTCCGCGGTACCGGGAGAATTCCTGCCGCGTCTCATGGAGTTGCAGCGCGCAGGCCGGTTTCCCTACGAACGGCTGATCAGCACGTACGACTTTGCGGATATCAACAGCGCGTTCGCGGACCTCGAAGAAGGGACAGCAATCAAGCCCGTGCTTGTGTTCCCCCCGGAATGACCGTGAGCCGTTTCCTGAACAAGGCCTCCATCGTGACCGGCGCAGCTTCGGGGATCGGCCTGGCGACGGCGGAGCGGCTGGTGGCGGAGGGGGGCAACGTGCTGCTCACGGACCTCAACGAGGAGGCGGGATCCGAGGCGGCGGAGCGGCTCGGCGCAGCGGCGCGGTTTCGGGTCCACGATGCGGCATCCGAGGCGGATTGGGAGTCCGTTGTGGCCGACTGCGTGAGCCGGTTCGGGCGGCTGGACGTTCTGGTCAACAATGCCGGGGTCGCCTTCCTCGCCGGCCAGCTATCGCCGGAGGAGGTGACGCTCGAGGAATGGCAGCGCGTCAATGCGATCAACGCCGCCGGTGTCATGCTGGGCTGCAAGCACGCCATCCGGGCCATGAAGTCGTCGGGAGGGGGCGCCATCGTCAATATTGCCTCGATTGCCGCAACGGTGGCTTCTCCGCTGGCGGTTCCCTACGGCGCCAGCAAGGCGGCGGTGGTGCAACTGACCAAGACCGTGGCGTACGATTGCGCCCGGCGAGGCTACAACATCCGCTGCAACGCGGTTCTGCCCGGGACGATCGAGACAACACTGTACAAGACCTTCAGCGAGGAGCAGCGCGCCGCCAATGCCCGTGGCGTGCCGCTGGGGCGGGCTGGTACGCCCGAAGACGTGGCAATGGCAGTGGCGTTTCTGGCAAGCGACGATGCCGGCTACATCACGGGCGCCCAGATTGCGATTGACGGTGGGCTTGGCGCCGTCAATCCGATGCGCGCAGGCGACGATTGAGCGGGCCACGCGGGCAGGAGAAGAGTGCTACAGATCAAGCTGGCGGAAGAAGATCCAAGGGGAAAATCGTGACATTGGAAGCTCGACACTGGATAGGCGGAGAGTGGGTAGCATCCACTGAAGGCGCCCAGGCCGAGAGCACCAACCCGAGTACAGGGGAACCTCTGGGCCGGTTCGCCGACGCCGGGCGGACCGACGCCGAATCGGCCATCGGCGCTGCACGGGAGACTTTCGAGACTTCCGCCTGGGCGCACCGGCCGCGGATCCGCGCCCAGGTGTTGCTGCAGTTCGCCGATCGACTGGAAAGCCGGAAGGCGGACATCGCGAGGGCGCTGGCGCGGGAGAACGGCAAGCTCATCGGCGAGGCCACACACGAGGTGGCCGCCGGCATCTCGGAGCTCCGCTACTACGCTGGGCTCGCCCGGAACATCTTCGGCCGGGTCACCGAGGTGGACCTCCACCAGTATTCCATGCTGGCCCGGGAACCCATGGGCGTGGCCGGCATCATCGTGCCCTGGAACGCGCCGATCACGTTGCTGGTTCGGTCGCTGGCGCCGTGCATCGCGGCAGGGTGCACCGCGGTGGTCAAGGCCGCGCCGCAGACCGCCCTGGTGAACGCCGAAGTCTTCGCCATGCTCGCGGACATCGACGGACTGCCCGCGGGCGCGGTCAACATGCTGGCGGAGACGGGCAGCGATGTCGCCAGGCGGCTGGTCACCTCTCCCGACGTGGATGTGATTTCCTATACCGGCAGCACGGCGGTGGGCAAGCAGATCATGGCGGCGGGCGCGGACACGCTCAAGCGCATGAACCTGGAACTTGGGGGCAGTGCGCCCTGCGTGGTCTTTGCCGATGCCGACCTGGACGCGGCCGCCGCGGGCATCGCCCGGACCGGGATGGCCCACGCGGGCCAGGTATGCGTGGCGGCAAGCCGGGTGCTCGCGGAGGAGTCCGTCGCCGGCGCGCTGCAGGCGCGGCTGGCGGAACGGCTCGGCGCCCTGCGGCTCGGTGTCGCCGATGACCCCCGCAGCGGACTCGGGCCGCTCATCGACCGGGCGAGCCAGGCGCGCATGGAGCAGCTGGTGGACAAGGCGCGCGGCCTCGGTGAAATGGTTCTTGCCGGCAGCCCGCCGACAGGCGAACTTGCTTCGGGCTGCTTCATCGGCCCCAGCCTGGTCAGGGTGGAAGATCCTAGCAACGCACTCCTGCAACAGGAGATATTCGGTCCGCTGCTCACGGTGGATACCTTCGCCGACGAAGACGAGGCGGTCACGCGCGCCAACGACACCCGCTTCGGCCTGGCCGCCAGCGTGTGGACGACGGACCAGCAGCGCGGCCTGCGCCTGGCCTCCCGCATCAAGAGCGGTACGGTCTGGATCAACGCGCACATGAAGCTGCACGCGGAGATCGAGACCGGCGGCTACCGGGAGAGCGGAATCGGCCGACTGCACGGCGTGGAGGGACTCGATGAATTCCTCCAGACCAAGCACATTTCGTGGCAGACGGCGTAACTGTCCGGCGATGAGTCCCGAGGCGTACGTCGACCTTTATCGCGGAATGGTCCGGATTCGCGCCTTCGAGGAGACCGTGCGCCGCTACCACATCGCCGGCAAGGCGCCGGGCTTGGTGCACCTGTGCACGGGGCAGGAGGCGGTGCCGGCGGGTTTCATCTCGGTGCTCAGGCCCGACGACTACATCACAATCTACCATCGCGGCCACGGCCATTGCATCGCCAAGGGCTCGTCGATGGAGGCGCTGCTGGGCGAGTTGCTGCATCGTCGGGGCGGCTTGAACCTGGGGCGCGCCGGCGAACCGCACCTGTGCGATCCGGCGACCAACAATATCGGCTCCACGGGCATCGTCGGCGGCAGCGTGCCCCTGGCCGCCGGGGCGGCGCTCGCCGCCCAACTGCGCGGCACCGACCAGGTGTCGGTCAGCTTTTTCGGCGACGGCGTGCTCAACCAGGGCGTGATGTTCGAGGTGCTGAACATGGCGGCCATCTGGTCCCTGCCGGTGGTCTTCGTCTGCGAGGACAACCGCTACGGGGAGTTCACCGAGAGCGCGACCGTGACGGCTGGGGAACGCTACCAGGATCGCGGCGCCGTCTTCGGGATTCCGTCGGATACCCTGGATGGCATGGATGTGCTGGCGGTTCGCGAAGCCGCCGAGCAGGCAGTGGGCCGGGCGCGGCGGGGCGAGGGGCCGAGTTTCCTCGTATTCGAAACCTACCGGTTCACCGGCCATCACGTGAGCGACCAGCAGGAATACAAGGACAGCGAGGAGATGCGCGCCTGGGAGGCTCGCGACCCGATTCCAAACTATGCTCGCTGGCTTGCGGACGAAGGCCATGTTGATGACGCGGCCATCTCCCGCATACATTCCGAAATTGACGATGAAGTGGAGGAGGCCGCGAAGGTCGCCGATTCGATGCCGCACCCCGGACCCGAGGACCTGGGGGTTCATGTCTATGCATAGCAACACCTGGATCAATTTCCGCTTCGCCCCTAAACAGGCTTGGCCGGAACAGAACCCACATGCAGCAGAATGAGCGGCAGATCAGCCTGAAGGCGGCGGTGATCGAGGCCATCGCCGAAGAATTCAGGCGCGACCCCGAGACGTTCTACATCGGCGAGGACGTGGGCGTGGCCGAGGGCATCTTCAAGCAGACCCAGGGGCTGCACGCCGAATTCGGCGACAGGCGGGTGATCGATACGCCCATCTCCGAAGCCGGAATGTTCGGCTTGTCCGTGGGGGCGGCCGTTGCCGGCATGCGGCCCATCGTGGAGATCATGTTCAGCGATTTTCTGACGCTGGTCATGGATCAACTGGTCAATCACGCCGCCAAGATCCATTACCTTTCCGGCGGCGGGTTCAGGGTGCCACTGGTGTTGAGGACCGCCATCGGCGTAGGCGGTGTCCTGGGCTCCACCCACTCGCAGACCCTGTACGCCTGGCCGGCGCATGTCCCCGGCCTCAAGCTCGTAGCCCCGTCCACACCCGCGGATGCCAAGGGACTGATGACCGCGGTGATCCGGGACGACAACCCGGTCCTGTACTTCGAGGACCGCATGACCTACAACCTCAAGGGTCCGGTGCCGGAGGGTGAGCACGTCGTCGAACTGGGCGTGGCGGACATCAAGCGCGAGGGCAGCGACGTGACGTTGATCGCCTTATCGCGCATGGTGCACGTGGCGCTGGAAGCGGCAGAAGCGCTTGCGGAGAAGGGCATCAGCGCAGAGGTGGTGGATCCGCGCTCCATCGTCCCTCTGGATTCCGAAACACTGGTCGATTCGGTGGCCAGGACCGGCCGCGCTGTGATAATCGACGGGGGGCATGAGCTTTACGGTATCGGCGGTGAAATAGCGGCGACCGTGGCCGAGGGCGCCTTCGACTACCTGGATGCGCCGGTGATGCGGGTCGGGGCGCCCCACAACCCGGTACCCTGCAGCAAGCCGCTGGAAGCACTGATGGTGCCGAATGCCGATCAGGTCGTGGCGAAGGTTGAGCGGATGTACGGTTGAGGGCAACCCATGATCGAACAGACACAGGCACTGCGAATTTTCGAATCGATGCTGCTGGTCCGCCGCTTCGAGGAGACGGTGATCGACCTCTGGGCGACCGTGAAGACGGAAGGGCACCGCCATGTCTACATCGGCCAGGAGGCGGTGGGCGCGACGATCATGGAGTTGCTGCGCGAAGACGACCTGATCCTGACGACCCACCGCAACCATGGCCACGTGATCGCGCGCGGCGCCGACCCCGGCCGTGCGCTGGCCGAGATCCTGGGCCGGGCCGACGGCTTCAACAAGGGCCGCGGCGGCAGCGCCGGGCTGACGGTGCGCGAGGCGGGCTTCCTGGCCACCACCGGACAGGTGGGTGGCGGTATCGGTTTGGGCATCGGCGCCGCGCAGGCCCAGAAAATCAAGGGCCGGGGCGGGATTTGCGTGACTTTCTTCGGCGACGGCGGATTGGAGGAAGGCATCGGGTTCGAGGCCATGAACGTCGCCGCGCTTTATGATCTGCCGGTGCTGCTGGTCTGCGAGAACAACAGCGTCGGAGTGACCACGGGCCGCGCCCAGAACGAATGGTCGTCGTCCTCCATGGCGGCCGAGACGCTCGGCGATGTCCCCCGAGCACTGGGTATCGCTACCGAGGTCGTCTCGGGGGAGAGCGTGACCGACGTATACGATGCGGCCAGCCGCCTGATCGGAGACCTGCGCGAGGGCAGGGCGCCCGCCTTCATCGAGATGCGCACCCGGCGCTGGCCCGGGTCCCGCAGCTTCAATCCGCAACTTGTCACGGGCGTGACCGCTCTCACCGGGATTTGGGAACCTGACTCTGTGACGGGCGAGCATTCCGACTGGATCAATCAATACGATCCGGTCATCGGCTACGGAAGAGAGTTGATGCACCAGGGTCGGGTTGACCGCGATGAACTACGCACGATGGACGAGCGCATCATCGGTCAATTGCAGGCCGCGCGGGAATTCGCGCTTGCCAGCCCGCTGCCTTCGGAAGAGAGCGGGCTGACGGGTACGTTTGCGTGATGGCGAAGGGTACGTCGACATGACCAGGATGACGTATGCTGCGGCCATGGTGGATGCCGTCGTGGCAAGGATGCGCGACGACCCGACCATGACGCTGATCGGCAGCGCCTACCTGCTGGGACCTGCGGCGGAGCACCCGGCGCTGAACGAAGTGCGTGAACGCTACGCGGACCGGGTCATCGACGAACCGCCCATCTCCGAGTCTGCCGTCGCCGGTCTGGCCATCGGATCTGCCATGAGCGGATGCCGCGCGCTGGCGCACTTCGGTCTGGCGGCGTTCGCCGTGGAAGCCTGGTCGCAGCTCATCCACGAGGCGGGCGTGGCCCACCACCAGTCGGGTGGCCAGATCACGGTCCCGGCGGTGTTTGTCATGATGCACGGCATCATGCCCATCGAATTCTCCCAGCACAGCCGTAGCCCTTACGCGATGCTCGCCAACTGCCCCGGCATCCAGATCGTGCTGGCTTCCACGCCCGCCGACATAAAGGGGCTGATGACCACTGCGCTCAAGAGCCACAATCCCACGGTCGTGATGAACCATCCCCTGCTGATGGCCATGGAAGGCGAAGTCCCGGAGGGCGATTTCTCCATTCCGTTCGGCGAAGCGGAGGTCAAGCGGGCGGGGCGGGACGTCACTCTAGTTGCCACCTCGCACAAGGTGCAGGTCGCGCTGCAGGCGGCCGATGCGCTGGCTGCCGAAGGCGTGTCGGCGGAGGTTGTCGACCCGCGCACCATTGTGCCCCTGGACCGCGAAGCCATCTTGGCATCGGTGCGCAAGACCGGTCGGGTGGTGGTGGTGGACGAAAGCCCGCGTACGTGCGGTTTCGGCGCCGAGATCGGCGCGATGGTCGCCGAGTCCGCCTTCGGCGATCTGAAAGCGCCCGTGATCCGCCTGTCGCCGCCGGATATCCCCATACCCAGAGGCACCCCCGCCCAGGCGCCTTTCCGGACCACTCCGGAGAAGGTGGCCGGCGCCGTGCGTTCGATCCTTTGACCGGAGGTCCGCAATACCGTGGCACGTGAAATCCTGATGCCGGCGCTGACGCCGACCATGGAGGAGGGCACGCTGGCCCGCTGGCATGTGCGCCCCGGCGATTCGGTCGAGCCGGGGCAGGTGATCGCCGAGATCGAGACCGACAAGTCGGTGCTCGAGCTCGAAGCGCTGGAAGGGGGCGAGATCGGTGAATTGATGGTGGAGGAGGGCGCCGAGGGCGTGGCCGTGGACCGCGTCATCGCGACCCTGCTGGAGCAGGGAGCAGCGTCTGTCGTTGAGGCGGACGAGTCGCTGGCATCCACCGAACGCCCGGACGTTGACGGGTCACCCGGCGTCGGCCGAGCCGAGCCCGGTTCGTCGCCGCAACCACGGTCTCAGGTGTCGGCGTCGATTACCGCTATGCCATCGACGGATGGGCGGCGGGTCCGAGTGCCCGCGAGCCCGGCGGCCAGGCGTATTGCTCGAGAGTACGGCATCGATATTTCCACTCTGAATGGCACCGGCCCGCGCGGCCGTATCGTTGCCGCCGATATCGAAGCGGCGTTGGCGTCGCGGTCTGCCGCCGAGGCAGCGACGGGTATTCCCGCCACCGGAACGGCGCTAGCGACCGGAAGGGCGCCCGCCGCTGGAAGGATGCCTGCGCCTGGTTTGGAAACACCGTTCGAAGAGCTGTTCCTCTCGACCCTGGGTAAGACCATGGCGCGGCGCATGGCGGAGTCAAAGGCAACCATTCCCCACTTTCATTGCAGCATCGACGTAAATGTCGATGCCACGCTGAGGCTTCGTACCGAACTCAACGCAGCCGAAGACGGGCCCAGATTGTCGCTGAACGATTTCGTCGTGCACGCCGTGGCCCGGGCGTTGCGGGATACGCCCCGGATGAACGTGCAGTATCGCGATGATCGCCTGATCCGGTTCCGGCGCGTCGATATTGCGGTTGCCGTCGCCGTGGAGGAGGGACTCGTGACACCCGTGGTGCGAGGCGCGGAGGCGTTGTCGCTGTCGGCTCTCGCCTCGGCGTTACGGAACCTGACCGAGCGGGCGCGCGCCAGGAAGCTGAGTGTTGAGGACTACCAGGGCGGTACGTTCACCGTCTCCAATGTGGGTATGTACGGTATCCGCCAGAGCTGGCCGATCATCAACCCGCCGCAGGCTGGCATTCTCGGCGTGGGCGCAGCGGCGCCCCGGCCCGTGGCCGTTGACGGCGTCGACGGCGTGCGCGTGGAAATTGCGACCCTGATGAGCCTGACCCTGGCTGCCGATCACCGGGCGGTGGACGGCGTGATCGCAGGTGATTTCCTGCGCCGCGTGAGGCAGGCGCTCGAGCATCCGGAGGCGCTTGCAGATTGATCTGAGGGCAGGCGATCGCTGCTACGCCTGCTCCATGAGTGCAACGCGATAACGGCGAAATGTTCTCAATCGCCGAATACGAGCGTCGGGTAGCCCTTCTCCGCGACCAGTGAGGCCGCCTTGCGCATGGGATCGCGGGTGTGGTGGCGACCCGCGCCAAGACCCTCCACGAGGCGGTTGACCATGTTGAAATGCGCGCAGACGCAGATGGCGTCCGCCAGCGCCTGTTCGCTCCAGCCGGTGGCGAACACCGCGTCGGCGTCCTCCTGGGTCATGGCCGAGGGCGTGTACGTGAGTTTTTCAACGTAACGCAACAGGGCCTTGAAATTTTCCTCGATGGGCGCGGTGTCCAGGTTCGCCAACGCCTGGTCGATCAGCGAATCGTCCGCTCCGTGCGCTGCCGCGACCGCGGCATGCCCATGGTGTCAGTGCGGGCAGTCGTTGAGGCCGGAGACGTAGGAGCCGATGAACTCCCGCTGCGCCGGTGTCAGCTCGGACGGCTCGCGCAGGATGCGCTGGGACTGCTTCGGCAGTCCCCGCAGCCGATGGGCGAGGGCGCGGACGATGTCGGGCTGGCCGGCGTCTTCGGACAGGAACTTCACGAATGGCATCGTTTGGGACTCCTAATGGTTGTACAGAATTCGGCGGCTGAGCTTCAGCCAATGTTAAAAGAATCGTAGGTTCAGACAGTTAAGTGCCAGCGCGCTTCATAAAGGTTGTAGCTGGACCAAAAATGTACAACAATTCCTGCATAGTTAAAAGGCGTTTCGGGTCGCTGCGCAGGAGGAATTTCGATGGATCGCAGGCGCTTTACGAAACCGGGATCCGGTTGGCTGTTTCCGTTCTCCAGACCGTTTCTTTCCCCCTGGGTGTTTCTTTCCGCCTGGTTGGTTGCACTGCCCTGTGGGGTGTCGGCCCAGGACGCCGGCGACGGACTGGCGTTCACGTCGGCGCCGTCGATAGAGCAAAATCCCAATCCCGCCGTACCGCTGGCGGCCGTGCTGGCCTTCGATTCCCGCGGCGCTGTCGCCACGCGGGTGGATTTCGCCGACGCCGAGCGGACCTGGAGCGTCGATTTCGACCGTGTCCCCGGTGAAGGGGAAATCCTGCCGATCCTCGGGATGCGGCCGGACCGCCGGCACGAAATCCGCGTCACCATCTTCGACAGCGCGGGCGACTCGCTGCAGTGGGACGGTGTACTCGATTACACGACCCCGCCGCTGCCGGTGGACCGCTATGTCATGCCGCACTACGACGTCCGCGTGGCCGAGACGGAGCGTATGGAGCCGGGGGTCACCATACTGAGCGTGCGCCGGTCGATGCTGACCCGGGCCCAGGACCGCAATCCGGCGCAACAGGCCTTCGTCACCCGCTACGGCCTGCTGCTGGCGCTGGACAACGAGGGCGAAGTGGTCTGGTATTACCAGTCAGACGACCGGATAGCGGGCATCGACCGGCTGGCCAACGGCAACATCATCTACCATATGGCCTCGTTCGAAGCCGTCGAAATGGACATGCTCGGCAACCGCCTTCGAAGCTGGTACGCCGAGGAACGGCCGCGCGGCCCCTCCACCGCCCCCGGCGCCGTTCCGATCCGGGGCGCGCAGACTCTGCACCATCAGCCCCACGAGGTTCGCGACGGCTCCTTCCTGTCGTTCTCGGCCAACTGGCGGGTGATCGAGAACTGGTACACCAATGAATTCGATCCCACACCGAGGCGAGACCAGAAGGTGATGGGCGACACGATCCTTGAGTTCGACAAGGAGGGCAACGTTCTCTGGAGCTGGAACGCCTTCGAATACCTCGATACCGGAATGATCGGCTACGAAGCCTTCAACCCCTACTGGGTCACACGCGGCTTTCCCGATACCTGGGACTGGAGCCACGGCAACGGCGTCGCCTACGATCCCCGCGACGACTCCGTGGTGGCCAGCTTCAAGCTGCTGGACGCGATCGTCAAGATCGACCGCGAAAGCAAGGAGATCAAGTGGATCTTCGGCGATCACGTCGGTTGGGAGGGCGCATTGCGGGACAAGCTGCTGACGCCCGTCAGCGAGGACTTCCGCTGGCCCTGGCACCAGCACAATCCGCGCTGGACCCACGCCGGCACGCTGCTGGTGTTCAACAACAACCGCGCCCAGGCCAAGCCCTTCGACGGCCGGCCCCACGTTCCGTTCGAGGACACCCACAGCTACTCGGTGGAGTATGAAATCGACGAGGCTGAAGGTACGGTACGCCAGGTCTGGATCGCGGAACCGGAGCTTACCGAGGACGCCTGCAACAGCATGGCCATGAGCGAAGCGCACCGGCTGCCGGTAACCGACAACATCCTGGAGATCAACGCGCTCTGCATACCGGCCGGCACAACCGACGTTACCTGGGACATCTGGGACCGCTCCCAGCGCTATCTTGCCGAAGTGCCCCACGGCGGACGCGTACGGGAATTCACGCGCACCGATCCCGCGGAAGTCGTATTCGACGTCTCGTTCAGGGATCCCCACGACGCATTGGCCTGGCAGGTCTACGGCGGCTTCCGCACACCGAGCCTGTACCCGGGCGAGGGCGCTGTTGAGACGGAGTATCTGCCCTGATTACTGCGGCTATTTTTCGGCGTTGGCCCGCACCCGCTCCTCCAGAGCCGCCCGCCGGCGCGCATCGATGAGTTCGATGCGGGGACCGCCGGGCACCTTGTGGTAGACGAATCGCGATACTCGGCCTTCGATCCCATCGTAGGTCAGCTCCATGGGGAATCCGGCGGCGCTCAGGCGCGCTGAAGTGGCCTCGAAATCGTCGGCCCAGTAGGCCATGTGGTGCAGGGCGATGCGGTCCGGTGTGTGCCAGAGCGTGCCCTTCGGAGCGCAAATCAGTTCCAGGTCGGGCGGTCCTTCCACGGTCCAGAAGGCCTGGAGCGGCACGGAGACCTGCCGGCCGTCGATGCGCATCGGAATCGCACCGTTCCCCATGGGCGCCCAGCGGCATCCGAAGAAGCCCGTGAACAGCGCCCTGGCTTGTGCCATGTCCGGGACGACGATGCCGACGTGGGCCAGGGGGCCGATACCCCCCACGATCTCGAATTGGTCGGGTTTCATGCGCTATGGCTCCGGGGAGAGTTCGTACACGGTGTTCCCTTCGAAGATCGTGGCCAGGACCTGCGTGTCGGCGATTTCGGAGGCCGGGATTTCGAACAGGTTCCGGTCGAGGACGATCAGGTCCGCGGACTTGCCAACCTCGATGGAACCGGCGATGTCCGCGACCTTGAGCGCCCTGGCGCCGTTGATGGTCACGATCTCGAGCGCCGTTTCCAGGTCCACCGCCTGCTCGGCCCACTTGGTTTCCTGCGGGTCTTCAAGGTAGGGATCCTGCCGGGAGAGCAGGGCCTCGACGCCGGGCCACGGATTCGGTGTCGGCACCACCGCCGGCCAGTCCGAACCGAAGGCCGGTTCGGCGCCGGATTCCACCAGCGAGCGGATGGGAAACGAAAATTCCGCCCGTTCGCGGCCGATCGTGGCCGTCTGGGCTTCGACCACCCCCGGAACGGGATACCAGAGGATCGGCGCCAGCTCCGGAATCGCGCCGAGTTCGCCGAAACGGCCGATGTCATCGGCGTGCATGATCCCGGCGTGGCTGATCTCGTGGCGCAGCCCTGACGGCCCGTTGGCGGCCCGAGCCGCCTCGATGGCGTCCAGGCCCTGGCGGAGCGCGCCGTCGCCGACGGCGTGCATCTTCACGGTCAGCCCCTGGGCGTCGAAGTTGGTGACATCCTCCGCCAGGGTGGCCGAATCGTGCAGTGGTTCGCCGCGAAAGTCGGCCGGGTACGCATCGTGGGGCAGGTACGGCTCCAGCAGGTAAGCGGTTCGTGACGGAGCGATTCCGTCGAGGAAGATCTTGATGAAGTCCGGATTGACGCGCTCGCTGCGGTAAGCATCCCGCTGTTCGATGTTGAGCCGGTGTTCCTCGTGACCCTGAATCCAGGCGCGCTTCCAGATGAGGCTTGCGGCGACGCGGGCATTGAGCCGGCCGGACCGGTCGAGCGCGTTGTACGCAGTCAGCGCACCAGACTCGGCGATCGCGTCCTTGAAGCCGGTTACGCCGTATCGATTCAACATCTCCACGATCCACGCGAGGGCTTCCTCGTACTGTTCCGGGGAGTAGTCGGGGAGTGTCGAGATAGCGTTGTAGGCCGCATCGTCGATGAGAACACCGATGGGCATGCCCTCGCTGTCGCGAACGATGGAACCGCCTGCGGGTTCGGGTGTGTCCGGACCGATGCTCAGCCGTTCCAGCGCCAGGGAATTCACCCAGGCGTTGTGGACGGTGGAATCCATGAGGAATACCGGGTTGTTCGGTGCAACCGTGTCCAGGAGTTCAGCGTTGATCGACTGGTCGAGCGTGGCCAGCCCCACGGCCCATTGGCCCCCGCGGATCCATTCGCCGGCCTCGGCCCCGGCCGCGCAGCCCGCGACATGTTCGAGAATCTCCTCGACCGTGTAGGTAAACGGAAAGCTGCAGTCATACAGCGCCGCCATGGCGCCGTCCACGGGATGGATGTGGATATCGAACATTCCGGGCATGGCCATGCGGCCCTGGAGATCCGTGACTTCCGTCCCAACACCGATGAGTTCGTCAATCTCGGCGTTGGTGCCGACCGCGACGAACCTGCCGTCGGCGATAGCCACCGCATCGGCCCAGGGCTGGGCGTCATTGACGGTATAGATAGCGCCATTGCGCAAAACGCGATCCGCGGGATCGACGGTCGCCGATCCTGCGTCCGGTGCCGGCGCCTCGCCCGTCGGCTGGCAAGCGCCCAGTAAAGCGCCCAACGACGCGCCGTAGAGGCAGGACCTTGATTTCACTTGTGGTGGCTCTCCGTGATTTCTTTTAGGGTATCCGCAATGGTATTTTGACATCAGATGCGCCGATGGTGGAAATGAAAGAAACCGTCCCAGACCTCGGCAAGCGGCGTTTTCTGGTCGCTTGCATCGCACTGTCCGGTCTTGCTGGCACGCCCCTGGGTCCGTCCGTATTTCGCGCCGGCCGCGCCTGGGCGCAGGCCGAAAGCGCGCTGAATCCTGACGCAAGAGACGCCGTGGTGCGCATGGCCCGGCTGCTATATCCTCACGATGCGGTCGCGGACGATGTCTATGGCGAGGTTCTGGACCAGGCATTGACGTCAACCGCCAGCGACCCGGCTCTGCTGGACCACATCGCACAGGCTCACGCTGCACTCGATGAAGATCAACAAGCGGCCTTCATGGACCTGGACGAGGAGGCGCAGGTCGCGGCCATGCAGGCCGTCGAGGACATGGACTTTTTCCGTGCCATTCAGGGCGCCGTCCGGTCCCGCCTCTACCGCCATCCGCGTGTGTGGGAGCATCTCGGCTATGATGGCCCGTCCTTCGCCCAGGGCGGCTTCCTGAACCGCGGCGCCGGCGCCATCGACTGGCTGGAAGACGCCGGCTGATGGCGCGCACCTACGAAGTCGACGATTCCTCCGCCGTCGTCGTCATCGGTTCCGGAGCCGGCGGCGGCACACTGGCGAACGAGCTGGCGCAGAAGGGTATCGACGTAATCTGCCTCGAAGCGGGTGGACGCCTGACTCTTGCTGACATCGAGAACGATCCGGACTTGATGGACGAGCGGATGGGCTGGAACGACCCGCGCATTGGAGCGCCCGTCTGGCTGTGCAAGACCGTGGGCGGGACCACCATGCGTTGGTCGGGCATCACGCCCCGGTTCCAGGCACACGAATTCAGCGCGAGGACGACTTACGGGTTGCTGGACGACACCACCCTGATCGATTGGCCCCTGACTTTGGAGGAGTTGAGCCCCTACTACGATCAGGCGGAAGACCGCATGGGCGTCACCGGAACCCACGGCATTCCGCCCTCGTTCGAGACCAGCAACTACAAGGTGCTCAGGGCCGGCGGCGAGAAGATCGGCTACACGGAAATCACCTCCGAGCGAACCGCCATCAACCCGGTGGCGAGGGACGGTCGGCCGGGTTGCCTGCAGATCGGGTTCTGCCACTCGGGCTGCAAGATCGCCGCGAAGTGGTCCACGCTGTACACGGAGATCACTCGCGCGGAGCAGACCGACCATTTCGAGTTGCGGCCGAATTCCATGGCGCTGCAGATCAACCACGACGACAACGGCCGCATCACGGGAGTGGTCTACGCGGACGAGTCGGGTCAGCTTCACGAGCAGAGGGCGAGGGCGGTGGCGGTCGCCGGCAACGTGATCGAGACGACGCGGCTGTTGTTCAACTCCGCGTCCAACCGCTTTCCCGACGGCATGGGCAACGCCTCCGGCCATCTCGGACGCAACTACATGCGTCACGTCACCAGCATCATCCGCGCGACCATGCCGGGCCCGGTGAACTTTCACCGAGCCACGCGTCAGTCGGGCCTTATCATGGATGAGCAGTACCACAAACCTGAAAGAGGCTTTGTCGGCGGCTATTTCATCGAGACCGCCGGAACCTATCCGGCGGCGGTGGCCGCGGGCCTGCGCGAGTGGGGCCGACCGGCGGCGGAGTACATGGAGAACTTCAGTCGTCTGGCCGGCGTGTTCATCACGGGCGAGGACCCTCCGCAGGCGGCCAACCGAATTGCGCTTCACCCGACTGAACGCGACGACTACGGACTCGCGGTACCGATCATCGAGTACGCGCTGCACTCCAACAGCGTCGCGATGCAGGAGCACTCCATCCGACAGACGACGGCGCTTTACGAATCCATCGGCGGGGCCGATGTCCGCGCCAGTCGGGGCGTCGGCCGGGCCTGCCACAACCTGGGCACGGCGCGAATGAGCGCCGACCCGGAAGAGGGCGTCACCAACCGGTGGGGACAGGTCCATGAAGTCCCGAATCTCTTCGTGTCCGACGGGGGCGTATTCACGTCCAGCGCCGCGGCCAACCCGACGCTGACGATCGTCGCCCTGGCGATACGCCAGGCGGGCCACATCGCCGAACGAATGAGCCGGCGGGAGCTTTAAGCAAAATTAATGCCGTCGGACTGGTCAGGGTCGGTTACGATCACGGACAATGGAACCGCATTTGGATCCACGGGTCTCGCTCAGGAGGAAGTGACAATGTACGCACTGGTGATAAGGGTTCTATGGATCAGTTCGCTGTTGGCCGTAACGGTGAGCGTGTCGGCGCACCACGGCGGCGCCGCCTACGACGGTTCGGAGACCGTCGAAGTTGTCGGCAAGGTGAGCCGATTCGAGTTCGTCAATCCCCATGTCCTGATTTATGCGCACGTTACGGACGGGGACGGCAATACCGTTGAGTGGTCCGGCGAACTGACGAGCCCCAATCGTCTCGCTCGCAGCGAGCGCAGTACCGTCAGGTGGCACAAGGACATTTTTAAGCCCGGTGACGACATCACCCTGATCGGAAATCCGGCCCGGAGTGGTGCGCCTTCGTTGCGACTTCAGGAAGTGCTGAACGCCGATGGTACGAAAATGATTGGCGGCAATTGACGGGCGTTGTATGCAACAACCGGCTTTGTCTGATACGCAATAAACTTCCCGGACGTTATAACTGTTGTTATAATTTGTCTTGGGCAAACTTGGAGCACGAAGATGGCGGCCGTACTCAAGGTCAGAAAACTCGGAAACTCCCTGGCGGTGATTCTTCCGAAGGATCAGATAACGCGCATGCGCGTCGGTGAAGGTGACGAGCTGTACGCGACCGTAACTGCAGACGGATTGGAGCTGTCGCCATTCGACCCGGATTTTGAAATGAAGATCAACGCCTTCGACCGCACTCGGCGAAAGTACCGAAACGCCCTGCGCGAACTCGCCCGCTGACCCTTGCCCGTTTGGCTGCAAAGGCGGGAAATACTGCATTTTCACGCTGAACTCCTGAGTGAACATGGCGGGCTTGCAGGACCGCCCGACGACAACGCCGTTGAATCCACGCTGGCCAGACCCCGGAACCGACTTGCGTATGAACCTGACAGCTCCATTTTCGAGCTGGCCGCCTCGTATGGATTCGGATTCTCCCGCAACCACTGCTTTCCCGATGGCAACAAGCGCCTGGCATTGGCCGCTATCGACGTATTCCTTCAAGCGAACGGATTCGAGCTCCAGGTGGATGAGGCTGAGGCAGTAGTCGCGATACGGGCGGTTGCAGCGGGAGAGATGACCGAGCAGGCGCTGTCCAGGTGGGTTGAGGCTCACTCCGTGCCACTGGAATAGGCGATTCGTGCGTGCTTCTCGTGTCGTTTAATGCCCCAATGTTGGTAGCGACTGAACTGCGCATTCGTTTGGGCATATAATATGCATATTTTCAGAGCATAAAATATGGCAACTCGAACGACTATTT
>JAODVQ020515748.1:0-51504 GCA_025400075.2 Phenganax stokvisi
CACCTGGTAGCCGACGGCGTCGGTCCACCATGGCGAAGACAATCGGGGCGAAGACAATCGGGGCGAAGACGGGCGGCGGTCCGATGTCGGGCTGTCAGGCGTCACGCCGTCTCCAGTCATGTTCCGGGCAGCGTCGCCACCTGCGGCAACGCACCGGCAGTCAGTCTGCCCCGATCCTGCAACCGATTGCAGGACCAGTTCATGCGGCGACCGCGCGAGGCCCAGCGCAGTCCAACGAATAGTGTCGACTGGCCTAGGACGCAGCCGCGAGAACACGCGCAAGGCCGCTGAGCAGGTCCTGCGCCGCGCGCATGCTGCACCCCACGATGATCGGCCAGCAATCATGAAGCCGGTCTGCTCCAGAAAGGCGGCGATGATGCCACAACCTCCGAGTCCCTATGACTTTCTCCCCGCAGTTGCGTCGTTCGAGGTGCGAAGCGACGACGCAGCGGACGGGCAGATGCTGTCGATGCCACAGGTTTCGGGCATCTTCGGCGCCGGCGGCGAGGACCGTTCCCCGCATCTGGCGTGGTCAGGCGCGCCCGCAAGCACCCAGAGCTACGCCGTGACCTGCTTCGATCCCGACGCGCCGACCGGCAGCGGTTTCTGGCACTGGGTGGTGTACGACATCCCGGCGTCGTGCGCCGAGCTGGCGTCGGGAGCCGGCGATGCCGAGGGCAGCGGACTGCCCGCCGGCGCCAAGCAGCTGCGCAACGATGCCGGGATGTACGGCTACCTGGGCTCGGCGCCGCCCGTCGGCCACGGCCCGCATCGCTACATGTTCGCGGTGCACGCCCTGAGCGTCGACGCTCTGCCGATCGACGAGAACGTCTCGCCTGCGATCTGCGGATTCAACATGTTCGGCACGACGCTGGCTCGTGCTCTCATCACGCCGATCTACGAACAGGGCTAGCCATGACGACCGGGGATGCCCTCCGAGGTGTCCCGGTCCCGCCGGCAAATTCGCAGTTCGGCGCGGTGGCGCCAGCCCTCGTGTCTGAGGCAGCTCCATGAGCTCCGCCCAGATGCGACCCACTGCGACTCCGGTGGTGTACCGGGCGATGTGGAATGACGACCGTCCAGGTCTGCACGAGCTCGCTGCTCGCACCTTTCGAGCCTGGGCCCGGAAGCTGCACCCGCAGCTCGCCGGCGGCGAGACCGGTGCGAGCGCAGAGCCGCCTGCACCGGGCGAACCCGCTCCGAACGGTCGGCCGAACGGGTTCGGCGGCGGGGTCGCCACCGATGAGGTCAGGGTGAACCTGCGCCGGGAGACAGCCGCACATGGCGGCGTCTCTGAGACGCTGCTCGAGCTGGACCAGCAGGGACCGTCCGGTTCGTCGGTAGTAGTTCTGCGCGTGCTGAGCAATGGCACGGACGGCTGGGTGTGGGTCGATGTGGAGATGCCACACGAACCGGCCGCAGCAGCCAGCGTCAGCGAGGTGCAGGACCTGGTGTGCATGTTGCTCGACGATGCCGAACGGGGAGGCGGCCGGCCGCGGATGGCAGACGAACGGCTGGGCACGCGGCCGATCGCGGTCGAGCCGACACGCCAAGCGGTGGTGCCGCTCGCCAACGCATTGCGCGGTGCTGCCCGAGTCATGCCGTGTGTCGTGATGGCGCACGACTATCTCGACGGACCCGGGCCCACGATGGAACGGGCTCGTGCGACGGCTCGCCAGCTTGCAGGTCTGGCCCGCGTGTACGTGCTGCCGGCGCAGACGATCAATCCGTTCCAGGTCGCCATGGGCCCCGAGCTCGACGTGCAACCTGGCGAGGCCCGGCTCTACCTGCCGGGCGAGCACGAGGCGCATCGGCACCGGACACTGGACGCGGAGTTCGTGCGAAGCGATCCCGATGAGACGGGCCGCTGGTTCGGTCGGCTGTTGCAGTCGATGCTGGTGGACCGCGAGCCTCCCGAGCTCTACCGCCGTTCCCGCCAGCTGCTGGGCGATCGACGCGAGCGGCATGAGCCCTCACCGGACACCGATGCGGCCGAGCGGGCCGAGGCCCTCGAAGTCGAGGTGGAGGCGGTCTGGGCCGCCCTCTACCAGACTCGCGAGGAACGAGCAGCGGCGAGAGCCGAGCGTGACGAGCAGTCCGAGCAGCTCTACGACGTGCTGGAAGAGTTGGAGATGGCCCAGCAGCGGGTCGAGCAACTGCACCAGCTGCTCGAGGAGTCGCGGGACCAGACCGTCCGAGCCCTCATGGCCGCCGGCACGACAGCGTCGCCTGATGCCGACCCCTCGCACACCAAGTACCCGCAGGTGACGTCCATTCGCCAGGCACTCTCCTTGGCGCGCGTCAATTTGCGCAAGGTCGAGATCCCGCCAGAGGCGGAGAACCGCATCGCCGATCTCGACAGCGCCATCGAATCCAGGTCATGGGCTCGCAGCGTGTTCGACGGTCTGCTCGCCCTTGAGGTGTATGCGCACCGAGGCTCCGACTTCGGCGACTTCCGCGATTGGTGCGCCCGCAGCAAGCATGAGCGGGCTTGGTACGCCAACGCCAAGAAGCTGGCAATGAACGAATCCGAAGAGGTGATGCGCCGCCCCGAGCTGCGCCAGCATCGCCTGCTGCCCGTCTCGGTGGGCGTCGACCCTTCGGGTCGGACGGTGATGCAGTCGCATCTCAAGCTGGCCAACGGGTCGATGGCGCCGAGGCTCTACTTCCACGACGACACGCGAGGAGCCACCGGCAAGGTGCACGTGGGCTACATCGGCCCGCACATGCCGACCAAGCGCTTCAAATCCTGACGGATCGACCGTCGAAGATCGTTGCCTCAGGCCCAGATGCGCTCCGTCCGCCTATGAGGTCGGGCGCTCCAGATCGACTCGCAGCCTGACGCAAGACGGCTGCCGGGGAGGATCAGTGAAGCCGAAGCCGAGCGGGCGCTCGAGCGCGACGAGCGAGCCGAGGTCGACGTCGTCGAGGCTTGCTGACGCAGCGACGACCCGGCGGGCCGAGCGGGTGCGGTACCACTCGACGACGCCGGTCGGACTCGTGCCGTGGGTGCGGACACCGAGCAGCTTGCGAGCGCACCAGTTCTCGACAGTGGCCGTGATCCAGCGGGGGCGCGGCGGCGGCCTGAACGCCGCGAGGCCGATCGATATGGCCAGCTCGAGGCCTTCCGAGCAAACGGTGTAGCTGCGTCCGACGCGTTCGGTCTGCACTGTCTGTTGGCGGACTTCGTCGAATGGGTACACCGAGACGATGTACGCCGCCGAGACTGACCCGGCGAGCAGGACCCGCCGACCATCAGGCTGCGCCCACATGATGTCGGCAAACGGCCCGATTGGGCTGTCACGCCAGTCGCCGATCACGAACCGATGACCCGAGGCGAAGCCCACCGAAGTGATCGATCCGCGCAGCTTCTCGATCACCAGAACCACCGAATCCTCACGCAGCTGCCCATCGCAGCGATGAAGGCAGCGATGAAGTATGCCCCTGCGTGCCGCGGCAGGGGCTCGCACGACGCCGCCGCGCTCCGCTGGCCACCCGGTACCGCGCCGCCGATGGCAGCGGGCGGACGTCTCGGGCGGTGCTCAATGTCGAACTCGTCCGAGGCGGCTTTCGTCAGGACGGGACAGGCGGCTGCGGACGACGGCGCCAGAGCCCCTGCGTTGGCGCATCGGCATCCGGGCGACGGTTCTGGGTGCCGATGGGAGGAGGTCGCGACGCGGTATACCCGGGGCAGCTGGAAGTCGGACTGACGGGGAGCGCCGCGCACATGACCAATCGATTAGTTGCAATGGTGGCGTGTGCAGCGCTTGTGCTGTCGGCGCTGTCGCTGTTCGTCGCGTTGTCCGCAACCGACGACGAGACGCCGGCTGTCTCGCCGGTCCCAGCACAGACAAGCGATCAGTCTGAAGCAGATGACGGCATTGATGCGGGAGGCGTGACCGAGTCCGCAGCCACCGGCGCAACTCCCACGACACCAGCGACCGCGCCGCCGGTAACCGCAGCTCCCGCGGCGCCCGCAAGCGACGCCGGTCAGCCGCCTGCTTCCACCGTGCCTGACGACGCGCTGCCAGGCACGCCTGCGGCGTTCGGCCCAGCGGCAGGCACCCAACTCGGTGTCATCGGTGTCAACCACGATGATTGGCTCAACCTGCGTGAAGTGCCCAACGGAACCATCGTGGCGACGCTGTCCATCCGCATCGGCAATTCCGCCGCGGACGGACCGACGCTGCTCCTGTTCGGGCCCGAAGGCGACGGCCATCTCGCAACGCTCGACATCGTGGGGCTCGTCGCAACGGGCCGCACACGTGATCTGGCGACTTCTACCTGGCATGAGATTCAAGCCGGTCCGGTCGTCGGCTGGGCGAGCAGCAACTATCTGGCGCCCTTCGCGTCAGGGCAGCGTCACGACGTCACGAGCGAGGTTGTTCTCGGCATCGGTGAGGATGCCGAGACTGCCACGCTGGGGGAGTTGACCGACGCCGTTGTCGCACAATTCGCCTCCGCGGCAGACCCGGTTTCCCGCGTCAGGAATGTCGCGCCGCCCAGCGCGTTCGAGGGAGTCATCGAGGTGGCGGTCGACGTCATCGGGCTGCCGGACGACTCGGTGCGCGGCTACCGGCTGTACATCGACGCAGAACCGGCCGGCGACTGGATGGCCGCAGGCATCGACGGCGACCTCGCTACCGACGCAGGGCCGTACACACTGCGCCACGTCGGGGCGACGACCCTGTGCTACAGCCACCGGGGCGTCAGCGCCGACGGCCTTTGCAACTGATTCCCGAACGGCGACGAGTCCTTCTGCTGAGCCGCCGCCGCCTCTAGCTCGCTTGCCGGGAGTCGGGGGTGCGGTGGGCGAGATTGGCAACGGCTGTGGGGGTGGGGATGCCCTCAGTCAGGTCGGCAGCGGGCGCGGGCAGCTCGAACCGGGTCGTCAGCGGCACCACGCCAGCCCACCAGTTGCCGGCCATGTCCTCGGCGTCGTCGACCGGATCGCCGGAGCGCACCTTGGCCGATGCCTCTGCGAGCGGCAGCTCCAGCACGAGCGTCGCCCGCAAGTCCTCGGCACTCGGCGGCCGGGAAGTGTCCCAGTTGGCCACGATGTGGTCGGTCACCAGCCGCAGCGCACGTTCCTTGGCTGCGGCTTCCTCGATGCGGCGAGCCCGGCCGCGCACGACCACGCAGCGGTAATTCATCGAGTTGTGGAACGGCGTGCGCGCCATGACCAGCCCGTCCAGGTGGGTCACTGTCACGCAGACCTCGGCGCCCTCGCCAGAGTTCAGCAGGTGGTTCGCCAGCGCGCCGTGGAGGTACAGGTGCTCGTCATCTCGCCCGTAGGCCATCGGCAGCACGAGCGGCCCGTCGGGTGTGTCGACGCCGACGTGCGCGATCAGACCGGCATCGAGGATCTCCCGCACCTCGTCGTTGCCGTAGCGGCCGCGCTCGGCCATCCGTCGCAGTTTCATGCGTGTCGAAGGCGGTTGTGCGTTGTCGGGGGAATCGCTCACGACCGCACGGTAGGCCGCGCAAGGATGCAGAGCACGGTCGTTTTCCCGACGGGTTCCCGAAGCATGCAGCGCTGCGCGAGCCGACGATGCCGTGTCAGGACAGCAGGGCTGGCTCAGTCGGGCAAATCGTCGTTGCATCAGTGCAACTCGTCCGGCAACCGCGGAAGGTCTCCAACGTAGGATGGCCGACGGTCCGCGACCCTGGAGGCGTTCCATGAAATTCGGCATCTTCTACGAGCTCCAGCTGCCGAGGCCGTGGAAGGACGACTCGGAGTATGTGCTGTTCCAGCAGGCGCTCGACCAGATCGAGCTGGCCGACAAGCTGGGCTACGACTACGCGTGGGAGGTCGAGCACCACTTCCTGGAGGAGTACAGCCACAGCTCCGCACCAGAGGTGTTCCTGGCGGCAGCCAGCCAGCGCACCCGCAACATCCGGCTCGGCCATGGCATCGTGCAGCTGCCCACCAACCATCCGGCCCGGGTGGCCGAGCGGGTCTCCACGCTCGACATCGTCAGCGGCGGCCGGGTGGAGCTGGGCATCGGCGAGGGGTCGTCGGTCACCGAGCTGCACCCCTTCGACCGCCGCTTCCGCGACAAGCGCGTCGTCTGGGAGGACGCCGTGCGCTGCCTCATGCCGATGTTCCAGGAGGTGAACCACTCCTACGACGGGGAGATCTTCAAGTTCCCCGCCCGCAACGTGGTGCCGAAGCCGTACCAGAAGCCGCACCCGCCGCTGTGGGTGGCGTGCAGCCAGCTCGACACGATCATCATGGCCGCCCAGCGGGGCATGGGCGCGCTGGGCTTCTCGTTCGTGTCGGCAGATGCCGCCCGGGCCTGGGTGAACGCCTACTACAACAACTACCTCAACCACCTCGATCTGCTCTGCGACTACCAGACCAATCCGGGCGTTGCCGTGGTGAGCCCGTTCATGTGCGCGGAGACCGATGAGGAGGCCCAAGCCAAGGCCGAAGGCTGGACGTTCTTCCAGTTCTCGCTGGTCTTCTACAACTCTCACGGCCCGGTCGAGCCGGGCTCGGTCAACCTGTGGGACGAGTACCAGGAATGGAGGAAGTCGCCGAAGGGCCAAAACGCCAGCAACAACGTCGGCCTCGTCGGCTCGCCCGACACCATCCGCCGCAAGCTCGAGATGTACGAGGACGCCCACGTCGACCAGATCATCCTGCTGAACCAGGCCGGCAAGAACACCCACGAGGACATCTGCTCCAGCCTCGAGCTGTTCGCCGCCGAAGTCATGCCCGAGTTTCACGAGCGCGACGCCTCCCACCAGGACTGGAAGGCAGCGGTGCTGGCCGGCGATGTCACCCTGGAAGACATCGACACCGACCTGTACCAAGTGCTCACCAACCAGACCCCGGTCGAGAAGCGCGAAGAGATCGAGCGCAAGCAGCGCGAGGCCCGCGCCCGCCAAGCAGTCGGATTGGGCTAGCAGGCCTGCGGAGTGAGCTTGAACCGGATTGTGGTGATCGACTGCGAGACGACGGGTTTCGCACGGCACGATCGCATTGTGGAGATCGCCACCGCCGAGCTCGACGTGAATAGCGGCAACGTCGTCGATGAGTTCGAGTCGCTCGTCAATCCGATGTGCGCGGTAGGTCCGACGCATGTCCACGGCATATCGCAGTCGATGGTTGAAGCGGCGCCGAGGTTCGAAGAGTTGGTCGACACGCTGGCACCGCGGCTGCATGAGGCGACGCTGGTTGCCCACAATCTGCCATTCGACGTCAGATTCCTTCGCCAGGAATTGGAGCGCTCCGGTGTCGCGTTCAATCCGGGAAACGGCTACTGCACCTACCGGGCCACAAGTCTGACCCTCGCGCGCGCTTGTGCGCAGTTCGGCATACCGTACAAAGTCCAGCATCGTGCTTTGGAGGACGCCCGCGTCACGGCACGGCTCGCCGCGGCGCTGCATCCGCGGGTTCCGGTGACGGCGAACGCATCGACAAGTTGCCGCATCGGTCGTTGAGCCGCCGATCACATCAGTCTTGGCGTCCAAAATGACTGGTGAATGCTGTCCAAAATGGAGCATACGAAGCGTCCATTTTGTAGCGTGGCTGTGCGGCTGAAGACATCGAGAGTCTTGCACCCGGCTTGGCGTTGAACAGCAGCTTCGGCATGTCTGAGCCTGCCAGCTACTCGCCGTAGTCGGTCACGATCTGAGCGACACTGGCGGGCCGGTGTTCCCTGCGCAAGATCCAGTGTGAATCACCCCGCCTTCCGGTTGTGATGGGGGTTCTTCGCGTTTTGGCGTGGGGTGAGGGTGTCGAGCAGGCTCCAGTCGGGTTTTCCGGCGTAGAGCAGGACGCGGGTTCGGTGGTGGTCGAGGTTGGCGGTGCCGAACGGCGCTCGTTTGACGGGCTTGGCGGGGTTGTTGGCGGCTTCGGTGGGGCTGTTGGTGACCCGTGAGAGGTGCCAGTTGGCGATCTGGGCGCGCCAGCTGCGCAGGGTGCGGCCGAGCTTGTTCAGCTCGGTGCTGTAGGTGTCGTCTCGCAGGTCGCGTGAGAGCTCGTCGAGCGCTTCGAGCGCGAGTTCGCGGTCACCGATGCGGTAGATGCTGCGCAGGGTCTGTTTGGCGTGCGGGGCGTCGCGCGCTTCGCCTCGTGTGCCGTCGGCAGCGAGCAAGCCGACCGGCTTGGCGCGGCCTCGCTCGGTGATGCGCTCGGCGGCTTTGAGCAGCAGTCTGCGTGTCCGGTGCAGCGGGTCGCGTTTGGTGCCTCGCCCGCCGGTGGTGTCGTTGTGGACGCGGCGGCGCACTTCGTCGATGGTGCTGTTGGCGAGCTTGACCACATGGAACGGGTCCGCGATCTGGGCGGCGTTCGGCACGGCGTCGGTGAATGCTTTGCGGCAGGGGCCCGACAGGCCCCGTCACCGCCCAGCGCACCCGCTGCCGCCATCGCAGCGTGCGCCCTTGGATCCATCTGGTGGCGCCTGCGGCGCTGCGGCCTGCGACTATGTCTGCCAGCTTGCCGCGTCGGGTGTCGACGACAGTGGTGCCCCAGTGTTTCTCGCGGAAAGGGGCCGCGGCGGAACATCCCGATCTCGTCGAGGCCCGGCGCCGTGACGCCGTCGGTGCGGGAGCGATCCGCGTCGAGCAGTGCTCGGCCCCAGCGGTGCACGGCGGCCATCGCGGTGTGCCGGCCGCAGCCCAGCTCGGCTGCGGTCTCGCTGATCGCCCTTGCCTTGCCCGCCCGCCGCGTCGCCCACCGCGCGGCCCGGCTGGTCATGCGCGCCCTGGGCGGAGCGATAGCGGGATCCTGGCCGGTGAAAGCGCCCACCGCACAGTCGGCGTCGGGACAGCGCCAGCGGCGCTTGGCCCACACCAGCCGAACCGGCCGCCCGAACACCGGCAGGTCCGCGAGGGCCACCCGGCTCGACCCGTGCGCCCACACACCGCCGCCGCAGCCCACACAGCACGCACGGCCGGCCAGCCCGACACCGATCCGCAGCGGGCTGCCGCCGCAGCCCCCAACCTCGGTCACCACCACATCGGACCCCAGCCCGACCATCAGCCCCAACGCACGCATAGGGCCGACAGCCACAGGGATCCTTCCGAATCGGGGCTACAAGCACCTCCGATTCCGGGGGATCCCTCCCTACCCCGCCGCCACTCTCACCGGCCCACCCCACACGCAAACGCAAAGCGCCGTGATGGGCCAGTGTTCGACGGGATCATCGCCGAGACTCGCATCTGCGGGCCTGACCAACACTGGTATCTCACCGATCACCGAGTTGCCTGGCCTGCTCTGCGGCTCCTGCGATCAGCCACTGCCCCTCAAACAGCACTGCCTTGGGATCGGGCCGTCCCGACCCGCCGAAGCTGCCGTCGGGGAGCACGAATCGATGGGCTACCGCGACACGACGACCGCCTTGCAGGTACACGACTCGCTGGCTTCGAGTGCCGGGTGGCTGTCCCGAATCGGGGTGGGCGGTGTTGCTCTCCTCGACCAACTCGTCATACTCACCGCTCTGCACCCGGGGCAGGACGAATGCGTTGAAGACAGAGCGGAGTTCAGTTTGCGAGGTTCGCGTGTAGATCGTTATGTCGAGCGGTAGCTGTGGCCCTGCTGTACATGTCTTGGAACCCAAGGCCTCCAGTTCGGTGCGCCGGGCTGCGGGAGTCTCGCAGCCCGGCGGCGGCTGGCCAAGCCATTTTCCTATGAGCGGCATCCCCGGTGTGGGGTACCCTGTACCCGGTGACCAGCGCCGATCAGGAAACATTGTCCGTCTTGCCTAGAGCCGAGGACGGGGCTCGAAAGGCGGTCGAGACGTGGCTGCGAGATGATGGGGCAGACCCGCTGGACCTCCAAGCAGAACTGACTATCGGATTGCTCCAGGGCGACTCGTCGTCTCTGAGTTTCGATGCATGGTGCCTGGTCTGCGAAGCCGTCGATACGGGCTGGACCCGCGAGTCGCTGGAACGAAATCTGGCATCAGCGCTGGCCCAGCACGCGATCATCTCAGAGGCGGTAAGCATCTGATCAGCCAGCCTCGCCAGTGCCAACGACCGTTCCGCACGACAGATGCCACAACCGTTGCGCTGCTACCTCACAGAACACCGAGAGACTCGGTCCGAAGGGGGCTCTGGCGAGCGCCAAAACCGGACTTGCCAAGCGCACGCTGCACGGTTCGGTGACGGTCGAGAACAGGGAACGGCGAGCCACCGTAGCGACAGGGAACCAGGATGGACGAGACATCTGAGCAACTTGACTTGGAACTTCTTCTGACGAGTCTGAACGAGTACGACGCAATTCGGGCAGGCGACGCAGTGCGTTCATCAACGCTTGAACGCATCGAACCCAAGTTGAGCGAAGGCTGGCCTCACGAGATCAATGCAGAGGTGCGGGCATCGCTAGAGCAGGCGGGCCTCCGACAGCCTTATGAACATCAAGTCCACGCGGCAACTCAGGCCATAGCTGGTCGGGATGTTGTTCTTGAGTCTCCAACGGCCAGTGGTAAGACGCTGGCCTTCACGGTGCCGATGTTGCACATCCTGAAACAGCATCCGAGGTCTCATGCCCTCATGATCTATCCCATGAAAGCGTTGGCATACGACCAGCGCGAACAGATTCGGGCGCTCGCCGAACCACTCGGAATTGAGTCTTGGCCTTACGATGGAGATACTGGAGATGAGCCCAAGAAGGCAATTCGCCAACGCCCTCCTCGTATTCTGCTGACTAATCCTGAATACCTGAACATGTCCTTTTTGGGTCAGCGTCATGCATGGAACAAGTCAGCGAGCGGAGCGCGTTTCCTCAAGAATCTGCGGTATATCGTGATTGACGAAATGCACGAATATCGCGGCTTTTTTGGAAGTAACATGGCGCTTCTGTTACGGCGATTTTTCCGCCATCTGGCTCACATGGGTGCCAAGCCGCAGGTGTTCTTGTCCACCGCTACATGTGCTAACCCGAAAGAACATGCTTCTGCACTGACGGGCCGAGATGTCGAACATATTGCCGCTACTGATGCCCTCAGACCACGGCGCCACTTCGTATTTGTGGCTCCTGACATTCCAGATTTCAACTACAACGAGATTCTACGATTGCGAGTCGAGCAATCAGCCATGACTTTCCTCCGCTTGGGTTTGCAGGTATTGATTTTCTGCCCCAGTAAGAAATTTCTTGAGGCGGCCTTCGCCAATGTAAGGAAGAAGGCGGCAGAGCAAGGTCACACAGCGGAGAAGATCGCCGCCTACCATGCTGACCTGCTTCCCGACGATCGTCAGACAATTCAGGAGCGCATACAGGCTGGCGATCATCGGATCATCTTTGCCACAAACGCACTCGAAATCGGAGTGGATGTTGGGGGAATGGATGGCGTGGTGCTCGCTGGATTCCCTCCAAACGTGATGTCGGCTTGGCAGCAGGTCGGGCGCGCGGGTCGAGGCTGGCAAAAGGACGCATTTGTCCTCTATTTTGCGATGAATGATCCGATAGATCGGTTCTTCGTGCACAACCTAGATGGATTCTTGAATCGACCATTCGACCATCTAGTGGTAGATCCTGAAAACTCTGAGTTGATTGACCGCCACCTTCCGTCACTGATTGAGGAAGCTGAAGGCAGGTTCCGAACGAATGATGTCGTGCTTCTTGGCGAACGATTCTATGAGGCAGCAGCCGATGCCAAGAGTAGCCGTGTTCAAGGCTACAGTCCTCAAGCCCGAATCAAGTTACGCGGTACGATCGGAAGTAGTTTCATGCTGAGGCGTGGCACGGAAGACATAGGCCGAATCTCCGGCATGCGGAAGTTCAGGGAGGCGTACTTAGGCGCGACCTTGACCTTCTACGGTAGGCACTATACGGTTCGCGCGCACGAGTCAGACGCGATTGTCCTTGAAGAGAGTGAACCTCATCTCAAGACTGAACCTAAGTTCTTTTCGGTTCTCAATGTGTCCGAAATATTCGATGGGTGGCAATACGGTGATGTTGAAGCGTTCTTGGGTGCAATCAATATGATTCAGAACTTTTCCGGATATCGACTGGTTGACGAACGTACAGGCAGCGTCGTCGACATGGTAGACGGAAGCGAGGCACATTACGCCAATGGACATCACGCGTTCTGGATACAGCTACCGAATTCTGGCACCACAGCGGACGGACTGGGTGCCTTGGAGCACATGCTTCGAGTTGGAGCGATGTTCGCTATCCCGGTCGATAGGTTTGATACGAGCACATATTCGCGCATAGCCGACACCAATGACGCATTTCTCTACGAGAACTTTCCGGGTGGAATAGGGGCGTCGAAACGCCTACTGGAAATGTGGCCGACGGCCCTCAAGAAAGGCGTTGAGATCGCTTTGAGTTGTGATTGCGCACGTGGATGCCAAAATTGCATAGAACCGGCCAAGTCCTGGAGCATCAGCAATTCTGAGATTGACAAGCGCCCCGGCATCAAGCTGGCGGAAGAACTACTCATGGCGCATGAACGCGGTCCCGAATCGCGTTTCAGTGATGGCCTCTGGCGTTCCTGTTGACTAGCTGGCTCGAGGTCGGCCAGCGGCGGCGCAGGACCGACCGTCGGCTCAGCGACAGGGCCAGTTCAGGCGCTGGATCAGCGGCTGTGCAGCCAGGCGGCGATGGCTTGGCCGATCTCGTCGGGGCTGTCCTCCTGGCAGAAGTGGTTGCCCGCAACGGTCACCTCGGTCTGGTTGGGCCATGTGCGGCAGTACTCCAGTTGGGGGCCGTTGAGGATCGCGCCCGGCTCGGCGTTGACGAGCAGCTTGGGCACATCTGAGGTCGAAAGCCACGCTCCGTAGTCGGTCACGATCTGGGTGACGTCGGCGGGTTCGCCCTCGATCGGGATCTGGCGAGGCCACGTGAGGGTGGGGCGCCGGTGCTCGGGCTCGACAAACGGGCGCCGGTACTCGTTCATCTCCTCGTCGGACAGTTTGCGCTGGACGGATCCGGGCAGCACCGCCTCCACGAACAGGTTCTTGGTGATGACCATCTCCTCGCCTGCGGGGGAGCGAAAGCCCTGGAAGATGCCCGCCGCGGCCTCGGGCCACTCCGTCCAGGACATCGGCCGCACGATGGCCTCCATGTACGCCAGGCCAGCGACACGGTCGCGATGGCGATTGGCCCAGTCGAAGCCCAGCGCGGAGCCCCAGTCGTGAATCACGAACGTGACGCGGTCGCCGAGGTCGAGCTGGTCGAGCAGGCCGTCGAGATACTCGCGGTGCTCGACGAACCGGTACGAGTCGGGTCCGGTGTCGTCGAGCTTGTCCGAATCGCCTTGGCCGATCAGGTCCGGCGCGATGCAGCGGGCGTGCGGCGACACGTGCGGCACGATGTTGCGCCACAGGTACGACGATGTCGGGTTGCCGTGCAGGAACACGACCGGATCGCCGGCGCCGGACTCGTGGTACGCCATCTGCTTGCCGTTGACGATGGCGTAGGACTTGGACAGCGGTGCTGCGGACATGGGTGCCATGCGGTGCTCCTCGGGACGCGATTCGCCGAATCGATCAGTTCAGAGGCACATGATGCCCGACCCGCCGGTTCAACGCTGCGTCGGCGGAATCCTCAGATCAAGAGCGTTCCCTGTGTCTGATGGTTCCGGCGCTCAAGATCGCCGCCTGCATCTGATGGTTCGAACGCTCAAGAGCGTCGGAACAGCAACAGAAACTCCATGATCCCGTGGTCCTCGGCGGACAGGACGATCGGGACCTGCGGGACCGTCACGTCGAAGTCAGCGAAGGTGATCTCGACCGAGCCGACCACCGCGATCAGGCTGCCGACGAGTTGGGCCTCGATGTCGATCACCACCGGGTGCGTGATGCCGTTCACCGTCAAGTCGCCGGCGGCCGGGAGGCTCACGGGCTCGCCGTTCTCCACAGCCCCCTCGATGTGCAGTTCCCCGGTCAGCGAGAACGTCGCCGTCGGATGCTGCGAGGTGCCCAGGGCTCGTTGCACTGCGCCGTCGCGGCGCCGATCGTCGGTCCGCAGCGTGGTGAGATCGACGGTGATCTCGACAGCGGTCACATGCTCGTCGGCGATCTCCAAGGTGCCGCTCACGTCGCCCGTGCGTCCCACCGCAGTGAAGGCGCCGATGTTCGCCAGCTCCTCGTCGACGCGGAAGCCCGCAAACGAGCCGGTGGCCTCGTCCAGGCCGAACTCGCCGGTCTCGGTGTCCACGGTCCAGGTGCCGTCGAGTTCGGCGGTCGTCGCGACGGTGTCATCAGCGCCTGCGGCCGCGTCGGCACTGCTGTCGTCGCCCGCAACGGCGACATCCTCCCCAGCCTCAGGATCCTCGACAGCCGCAGCGGCACTGCCGTCGGCATCGCCACCGCCGCTCGCTGAAGTCGCCGCAGGTGCGGATTCTTCCTGCGCTTGTTCGGCGACTTCGACGGCCTCGGCCAGGCTGACCTCCTCGGGAGCATCGCCGAGCACACGCCAGATGCCGAGAGCCGCCGCTGCGGCGACGATCAACAGCAGCACGCCGACGGTCAGGAGCTTCCGGCTTCGGGGGCTCATGGCGGGTCACGGTAGCTTGGGGCTGCTCATGAAACTGCGCGACCTGCGAACCGGGCTGACCTTTGACGACGTGCTGATCGTGCCGCAACGATCGTCGATACGCAGCCGCAGCGACGTATCGGTCCGCACCCGGCTGTCTCGCAACATCGAGCTGGATCTGCCGGTCGTCGCGGCCAACATGGACACGGTCTGCGAGCACGAGATGGCGATCGCCATGGGACGTCTCGGCGGCGCCGGCATCGTCCACCGATTCATGCCCATCGGCGCCCAGGCGGCCCAGATCAGCGCCGTCAAGGACGTCGACGGCGGCACCCTGGTTGCCGGCGGCGCGGTCGGCACCGACCACGACATGGGGGACCGGGCCAAGGCACTCGTCGCAGCGGGGGCCGACGTGCTCGTGCTGGACATCGCACACGGTCACGCCGATCACGCCATCGACGGTGTGCGCCGGCTGAAGGACCGCTTCGACGACGTCGACGTGATTGCCGGAAATGTCGCCACGCCTGAAGGAGCGATCGACATGGCCGCCGCCGGCGCCGATGCGATCAAGGTCGGCGTCGGACCCGGCGGCGTCTGCACCACCCGGCTCGTGGCGGGTGTCGGCGTGCCGCAGCTCAGTGCCACTGACGAGGCGGTCATCGCGTTGGCAGACGCCGGGCTCGACATTCCCGTCATCGCCGACGGCGGCATCAAGAATTCTGGCGACATCGCCAAGGCGCTCGCCGTCGGCGCGGAGACCGTGATGATCGGCAGCATGCTGGCGGGCACCAAGGAGAGCCCGGGCGAGGTCGAGCAGGGACCCCACGGGCTGCGCAAGCGCATCCGGGGCATGGCGAGCTTCGAGGCCATCGAGGCCCGGGCCGAGCGCCACGGCGAAGAGATCGATGACGAGTACTTCGAGCAACGGGCGCCTGAGGGCGTCGAGGGCACCGTGCCGTACCGGGGCGAGGCAGGCAAGCTGATCGGCGAGCTCATGGCCGGGCTGCGCAGTGCGATGAGCTACACCAACGCCCGCACGCTGGCGGAGTTCGCTGAGCGGGCGACCTTCGTGGCAGTGACACCGCTCGGGTTGGCGGAGAACACGCCGCACGCCACTCTGTCGTACTGAAGTCGTAACTGAACGCGCTGAAGGCCGCTGCACCGTGCCGCAGCGCCGTTCAGCCGAGGAGCAACCGAGGAGCCTCGCCATGGCAAGCGAACCGTCGAAAGAACTCATCGCGCTGGACGATCCGTACCCGGACCGCGACTACGAGGTGCGCTGCGCCACGCCCGAGCTGACCTGTGTCTGCCCGGTGACCGGTCAGCCCGACTACGCCACCGTCGAGATCGCCTACATCCCGGATCGCCGCATCTTCGAGCTGAAGTCGCTGAAGCTCTACCTGTGGAGCTATCGGGACGAGCCCGTCCACCACGAAGCCATCACCAACCGGATCCTCGACGATCTGGTCGCTGCGGTGGCGCCCAAGCAGGCAACGGTCGAGACACGATGGCTGGTGCGGGGCGGCATCACCACTACAGTCACCGTGCGGCATCCCGCCGAAGCCTCGCTCGGCTGAGCCGCTCGGCCTGAACAGCCGGCCTGCATGGCTCCCATCCCTCGCATGGCGCTGACTGAAGCCCGCTGAGCGACCTCAATACAATCGGTTCGATGCCCTTGCTGGCGCCGGCTGACAGGCGCATTCTGCGCGAGTTGCTCGCCCGCGGCGGTGCTGCGGAGATCGGCGAGATCAGCGCGGCCACCGCGCTGGACGGATCGGATGTGCGGGAGTCGCTGGCCACCCTGCAGCAGTCCGGATTCGTGATGCAGGCAGGAACAGTCCCGGGCTTGCGCGGTGCTCGATGGTCGCTCACCCGTCACGGTCACGAAGTCGGGCCGTCGCTGGTGGGCAACGACGTCATGGAGCATCACGGTGAGGACGCGAACGCGCAGCCCACAGATCCGGCTGAGGGCTGGGGCTTTCCGTGGCGGCCGACGAGAGAGGAGCCGCCGCTGTATGCGGCCGGACTCAGCCGTCGCGCTCAGCGTGTAGCCGATCGAGCTGTCACGGGCCTCGCGGGACCCCCTCCGAGGCGCAGCGGCCGCGGCAGGCTGCTGATGGCGGGGCTGCTGGTCGCCGCAACGATTGGGGTGGGCATTGTGGCCGTGAGGGCGTTGAACGCCACGCAGATCAGCGTCTCGTTCCTCAGCGACGGTTCAGCGCTGGGTCCTGGCGCGGCGCTGCATCCTGACCAAGTCGAGGGGGCTGTTCTTGAGTTCACCGTCGACGGCGGCGACCCCGCCTCTGCGGAGGTGCTGCTGGACGGCCTTGCGGTGAGCGGTGTGCAGCGTTACGACAACTCGATCGTGTGGCCAGTGCGCGATTTGCCCGAGGGCGCCTACAACGTGACGCTGAATGTCGGCCGGCGTCTCTTCGGCACGGCCCAAGCGGCGCTGTCGTTCACGGTCGACGGCACACCGCCCGTCGTCGACCTGCCTCGGATCTTGGACCCGGTGCAGCTCGGCGAGCCCGTGGTCTTAGCAGGGTCAGTCGAGACAGGGGTGTCGCTGCAGATCGGCGACCAGCGGATCGACACCTCCACCGGCTCGTTCAGCCTCACCCTGCCGAGCCCGCCCGGCGGACCGGTCCAAGTGGTGGCGGCAGATGCCGCTGGCAACAGAACCGAGTTCGACGTCATCGTGCCGATCGGCTACCCGCACACCACCGGAGTTCATGTCACCGCCGCGGCATGGAACCACGACGGATTGCGCTCGTCGGTGGTGGAGCTCATCGAACAAGGCCGCATCAACACCGTGCAGCTCGATCTCAAGGACGAGAACGGGCGCATCGGTTACTCGTCGAACATCCCGCTCGCCCGGCTCTCGGGCGCGACGCAGGGCCTGTTCGACCTCGAGACTGCCATCGACGAGCTGCATGACATGGGTGTGCGGGTGATCGGCCGGATCGTGGCCTTCAATGACCCGGTGCTCACTCGTTACGCAGTCGACAATGGAGACCTCGACTGGGTGGTGCAGACACCTGACGGGCGCCCTTTGGCGAAGTACGGCGGATTCACCAACTTCCATCACCCGGTCGTGCGCCAGTACAACCTGGACATCGCGGCAGAGGCCGCTGCGGCGGGCATCGACGACATCTTGTGGGATTACATGCGCCGGCCTGAAGGCGATCTCAGCGGCATGCGGATTCCCGGCTGGGACGGCAGCGACCCGTCGCCTGTGATTGTGAGCTTTCTGGCCGAGGCGGGTGCGATGCTGCGCCAGGCCGAGGTGTTCCACGGGGTCTCGGTGTTCGGCATTGCGGCCGACCGCGGCGAGTGGGTTGCACAGGACATCGGCGCCATATCCGACCATGTCGACTACGTCGCCCCGATGGTCTACCCGTCGCACTGGGGGCGGGGGGAATACGGCGTCGCCCATCCCGAGGCGCAGCCCTATGACATCACCAAGGCTTCGCTTGCCCAGTTCCAGCGCGTGCTCGCCGGCACCAACACAGCGGTCGTGCCTTGGCTGCAGGATTTCTCGATGCGGGTGAGCTACGGCCCCGACGAGGTGCGCGCCCAGATCGATGCCGCAGCCGACCTTGGCATCAGCGACTGGCTGCTGTGGGACCCTGAAGTCACCTACACCACCGAAGGCCTTCCCGTCTCGTATCGCTGAGGGCGCACGGTCCGACCCGGCAGCGCCAGATCGCGGGCTCAGTCTTGTGCCTGGCGGATGCGGGGCAGCACCTCGTCTGCCATGAAGCGCTCGCTCTGGGCGACATAGCTCATCGGGGAGGCGGCACTGAGCACGATCGTGCGCGCGCCGGCGTCGATGTACTCGTTCAGGCGCTCCACGCAGCGGTCTGGATCGCCCGCGATGGCGTACTTGTGCACGAGCTGAGAGAAATCCTGCGCGTACTGCTTGGACAGCCGCTCGGCGGCATAGGAGATCGCCGTGTCGTTGTCGGGATGGCAGCAGAAGAAGATGAACAGCCCCGGCGTCACCGGCGTGGAGTTGCCCTCTTCGGCCCGGTACTGCGCGATGGCCTCGTTGGACTCGGCCAGGCGCTCAGGCGTGTACATGTAGGGCAGCCAGCCGTCGCCGTAGCGGGCAGCCCGGCGCCAGGCGGCGTCTTGGCGCCCTGAGACCCACACCGGCGGGGGCGACGCCGGCTTGGGCGCAAGCGTCACGCCGTTCAGGGTGTTGAAGCGACCCTCGAAAGTGACGTCGTCCTCGGTCCACAGGCGCTGCATGACCTCGAGCGCCTCATTGGTGCGGGCGCCGCGCTCGCGCACCGGCACACCGCAGGCCTCGAACTCCGAGGGCATCTCGCCGCCCACGCCGACGCCGAGGTGGAAGCGGCCGCCTGACGCCACGTCGAGGGCTGCGGCGAGCTTCGCGCACAGCGCTGCGGGGTAGAGCGGGATGAGCGTGATGGAGGTCATCAGCTTGAGCGTGGTGGTGGCGCCGGCTGCGACCGCCAGCGAGATGAAGCCGTTCGACGTGGGCACGTGGAAGAAGACGTGCTCGCCGGTGGTGGCGTAGTCGTAGCCGAGCGCCTCGATCTCGTGGGCTTGGCCGGCGATGTCGTCGCTGCGCCGGATCGCCAGCCCGAACTCGATCTTGCCCTTCGCCGCTGTGCTGTCGCTCATGGCGTCCCCCTGTGTCTCCCGCTCTCGCTCTCGTTCCCGATCTCGATTCGATACGGGCTCACGGGCCGCTCGGGCCCGGGGCTTCCCGCCTTGGTTCGCCAGCGAGAACGTAGCCGCGGGTGCTAGGCCAAAGCCGTGAGCACGACAACTGACACCGCATCCACTGTCCACAGCACCCGCATCGACGCGCTGGCAGACCGCTGCAAGCGAGAGGTCGAATCGGGTCTGCTGCCGAGCTGCCAGGTGGCGGTCGGCTTCGAAGGCGAGATCGTGGCGCAGGCCACCTACGGCGATGCCACCGACGAGACCCGCTACTGCATCTTCTCGGCCACCAAGCCGTTCGTGGCCTCGACCATGTGGCAGCTCATCAGCGAAGGGCTCGTGGACCTCGACGCCACTGCGGCCAGCTACGTGCCGGCGTTCGGCCAGAACGGCAAGGACCGGATCACGGTGGAGCAGGTGATGCTGCACACCTCGGGCTTCCCGCACGCGCCGCTCAAGCCGCCGCAATGGGACACGTCGGAGTCCCGGCTGGTGGCCATGGCGGACTGGCGGCTCAACTGGGAGCCCGGCACGAGGTACGAGTACCACCCGACCTCGGCGCACTGGGTGCTGGCAGAGATCATCAACGCGGTCACCGGCAACGACTTCCGCGACGAGGTACACGACCGGGTCACCGGCCCGCTGGGGCTGGGGCGCCTGCTGGGCCTGGCGCCCGACGACCAAGGCGGCATCGCAGAGCTGATCCTGGTGGGCGAGCCGGCGACACCCGACGAGCTCGAGGCGACCTTCGGCGTGCGCGAGCTGCCCATGACCGAGGTCACCAACGAGGCGATTCTGCGCTTCAACGAGCCGTCGGTTCGCGAGGTGGGCGTGCCCGGCGGCGGGGGCTTCGGCACCGCCGCCGACTTGGCGCTCTTCTACCAAGGCCTGCTCCACAACCCCGATGACCTGTGGGATCCCGCGATGCTGGCCACTGGCACCGGCGAGGTCCGCAACACGCTGCCCGACCCCATGGGCATGCCCGCCAACCGCTCGATCGGGCTGTTCCTGGCCGGCGACGACGGGATGTCGAACATGCGCGGGCTGGGCCGGACCGTGTCGCCGATGGCGTTCGGGCACAACGGCGCCGGCGGGCAGCTCGCCTGGGCCGACCCGGCCACCGGGCTGTCGCTCGGCTACACCACCAACGGCTACGACGAGCACGAGGTGCGCCAGCCCCGCCGAGACACGGCCATCAGCAGCCTGGCGGGGCTCTGCACGACTCCCTGAGGCTGACTCGGCGGTTCGCAAGCCCGGATCGCCCGAAGGCTGCTGCCGACCGCTGCATGGGCGACTTCGCCAGCGACGCCGAGCAGCTCTACCGCAACTTCATGGCCACGGCTGTCGGCTAGCCCCTCGAATCTCGTTCTGTGTGCAACTTTGCCGCCTGAGCCGGCTTTTTTTGTATGTGACTCCTGCTGCGAGAGAATCTTGCGCGGATTTGCCGTAGCAGGCGGCATTCCTGCACAAATTTGTGCGGCAGAGCAAGCAATCTCCGGATCGGCACTAGCTTCGGGCCGTCATGACACAGGGCGACGTGCACCAAGGTCTGGGTCGACCTGCGGCCGATGGGGCGCTGGCGGGATTGCGCGTCGTCGACGCCACTGGCGATGCGGGCCGGTTCGCAACGAAGCTGCTGACCGAGTTCGGGGCCGATGTCGTGCGGATCGGCAGGGGCTCACCGGGTCTGCCGCTTGCCGATCCGGCCGCTGCAGCACTCGGCGGGGTGGCCGACTGGTGGTACGACGGGGGCAAGCGCCGCTGCGAGGTGGACCTCGGCACCGACGAGGGCGTCGAGACCTGGCGTCGGCTGGTCACGGCCGCCGATGTGGTGATCGAGACCGAGTGCCCGGGCCGTCTGGCGGAACTCGGCATCGACTACGCCGAGGTGAGCGCTGTCAACCCGGCGCTCGTGCAGGTGTCGATCACGCCGTTCGGCCGTACCGGTCCCCGGGCCGGCTGGCTGGGCTCGGACCTGGTGGCCGCCGCCATGGGCGGGATGATGGCGTTGACCGGATTGCCGGATCGCCCGCTGAACGTCTGGGGGCGTCAGGCATACAACTACGCCGGGTTCGTAGCGGCGACCTCTGCGACGGCCGCGGCGCTGTCTGCACGCTCGACAGGCCGGGGGGCGCACCTCGATCTGTCGGTCCACGAGACAGTCACCGGCTCCATCGAGAACCTGTTCATGCAGTACTTCTTCGACGACCTGCTGCCCCTGCCCAAAGTGGCGCCGCGCCAGGGCGCGCTGCACTGGCTGCGTGCCTACGACCTCGCCGAATGCACCGGGGGCGACGGCGGCTACGTCATGATCACGCCCACTCCGACGCCGGACTTGCTGCTGGAGTGGATGATCTCCACGGGGGCCGACGACGTCGGGAAGTGGCTGGGCCTCGAACCCGGCGAGCTGCTGGGAAGCGTGGACGAGGTCATGGATGCCGTCCGGCGCTGGATACATCCCCAGGACGCGCGCAAGGTGTGGTGGGAGGCACAGGAACGGCACGTCGCCTTCGGCGGGGTGCTCGACATCGCTGAGGTCTGCGCGAACCCGCAGTTCGCGCACCGGGGGTTCCTCGCCGACGTCCTGCCGCCAGGCGCGGCAGCAGCGAACGGCTCGCGAGTGTCCGATCGTGCTGCATCTGCCCAGCCAGGCCCGGTTCGAGTGCCGAGTCGGCTGGTTCGCTGGAGCGACGCCGGCCGATCGGGGACCGTCCCGCCGAGCCCGCCGGCCAGTGTCGACACGCCGCTCGACGAGGTGCTCGCGTCGTGGGCGGCACCGCCCACCGAGGCACGCAACGGCGACACCGCCAGCCCGTCGGACGCAGCGTTGAGCGGGCACGACGACGATCGGCGCCCGTTGGACGGGATCCGTGTGGCCGACTTCACCTGGGTGCTGGCCGGGCCGTCGGCCACGAAGCTGCTCGGCGACTTGGGCGCCGATGTGATCCGCATCCAGAACGAGGAACGCTCCACCATCGTCAACTCCCCGGACTTCCCGTACTACTTCGTGTGGAACCGCTCCAAGCGCAGCGCCACGCTGGACATGAAGCATCCCGACGCGCTGGCGGCCGCCCGGCGGCTGATCGAGACGTGCGACGTGCTCATCGAGAACTTCAGCGCCGGGGTGCTCGACTCGTGGGGGCTCGGCTGGGAAACCGTGCACGAGTGGAACCCGCGGCTCGTCTATGTCTCGATGTCGGGCTGCGGCCACGACGGGCCGTGGCGGCACGTCATCTCGTACGCGCCGACCGTGCACGCCGTGAGCGGCATCACGCACCTGACCAACTTCGCCGACCGTGGCGATGTCGGCCCGGGCTTCTCGCTGAACGACCACCTGGCCGGCTTTGCCGCGGCGGTCTCGACCGTCGGCGCGTTGTATGCACGTGAGCGCACCGGTGAGGGGCAGCGCATCGACATGGCGCAGCTCGAAGTCGGGACATACTCGATCGGCGCAGCGGTCATCTGCCAGTCAGCCGGTGTGTCGCAGCCGAGCCCCGAGGGCAACCGCGACGGCATTGCCGACCATGTGCCCAACGAGGTGTACGCGACGCGTGACGGCTTCGTGGCCGTCACCGTGACCGAGCCGACGCAGTGGCTCGGGCTGGTCGGCCTGCTCGCCGACCCCCGCCTGGACGATCCGTCGCTCGCCGTCGAGGCTGCCCGGCGGGACCGCAGGTCGATGATCGATGCCGTGCTGGGGGAGTGGGCCGCCGGCCGTACCGCAGCCGAGGCGGCCGATGCCCTGCAGGGCGCCGGTGTGCCGGCAGGGCCGGTGCAGAACTCGCACCAGCTCGTCGACGACGATCCCCAGCACGCCGCCCGTGGCTACTGGCAGCCGGTCGATCACGCGGTATTCGGCGAGCGGACCATCGACGCGTTCCCCGGACTGTGGAACGGCCGCCGCTGGACGCCCCGCCACCTCAGCCCCGCATACCTGGGGGAGCACAACTTCGACGTGTGGGCCGAAGCCGGCTACGGCGCAGACGAGATCGCCGAAGGCATCGGCGACGGCCTGTTCCGCTGACCGACTGATTCGCTGAGGCGCGCTGGCAGTCGACCCTCAGCCGACAGCGATCTCGGCGATGAGGGTCAGCACAGCGTCGGAGGTCTTGCGGTCCTGGGCGATCCGATCTGCGGTCGAATAGGTGATCTTGCAGGTGAGGCGCGTCCCCGAATCGCTGACCACCAGCCTCCCGCTGCCCGTCACCGCCAGCACAATTCGCACCGGCGAATCATGAGTCGCTGGGATTGCAGCCAGTCGTTCGTCGGGTGCCATGCCGCTGACCGCATGGCCTTGATCTCACACCGGCCTTCTAGGTTTCGCCCTGTGCCATTGAAGCAATCTCCGCCGCTCAAGATGAGGAATCGATGAACGCTGCCTTCTCATCTGCGGCCGCGACAGCGCAGCTGCGTCAGCTGACTGGTGATCCCGCTGCTGACTTTCGCCCCGGCCAACTCGACGCCATTCGCCGCCTGACGGCCGAACGCTCCCGGGTGCTGCTGGTGCAGCGAACAGGCTGGGGCAAGAGCGCGGTCTATTTCATCGCCACCAAGCTGTTGCGGAACAACGGTGCTGGCCCGACCCTGATCGTCTCGCCGCTGCTCGCACTGATGCGCAATCAGATTCAAGCCGCTCGTCCGATGGGGGTGGAAGCCGTCACAATCAACAGCGGCAACACGTCCGAGTGGGACGACGTCGCACAGAAAATCACTGATGACGCCGTCGATCTGGTGCTGATCTCGCCGGAACGCCTTGCGAATCAGGACTTTCGCCGCGATGTACTGCCGATGATCGGACAACGTTGCGGACTTCTCGTCATTGACGAGGCGCACTGCATCTCCGACTGGGGCCATGACTTTCGGCCTGACTACCGTCGCTTGATCCGAGTGCTGGAACTTCTGCCGCGCAGCGTTCCGGTGCTGTGCTGCACGGCCACTGCCAACGATCGGGTCGTTGGCGACGTCACGGCTCAGCTCGGTTCAGATTTTGCTGTTGTTCGCGGACCGCTTGCGCGCCACGGGCTGCGTCTGCACGCGATCACGATGAACTCGCCTGCTGAGCGGCTGGCATGGCTCGCTGCGACCGTTGACCGCTTACCTGGCACCGGCATCGTCTACTGCTCGACGGTCCGTGACACCGTGCGCGTTGCGGCTTGGCTGAAGTCGCAGAGCATCGAAGCTGTGGCCTACAGCGGCTCGACAGACAAGGACGAAAGGCCAGCGATCGAGCAGGCGCTCCTGTCCAACACCTTCAAGATCGTCGTCGCCACATCGGCGCTGGGCATGGGGTTCGACAAGCCAGATCTGTCGTTTGTGATCCACTATCAGTCACCCGGTTCGCCGGTGGCGTACTACCAGCAGGTCGGCCGCGCCGGCCGCAGACTGCGCGAGTCCTCAGGCGTCATGCTGCGCGGGAGTGAAGACTCCGACATTCAGGAGTACTTCATCAACAGTGCGTTCGCCGAACCTGAGCTTGCACAGCAGGTGGTAGCCCTGCTCGAAGCCAATCATGAGCCGATGGACCTCGTTGATCTGCTGAGTCACGTCAACGTGCGGCAGTCACGGTTGGAGGGTCTCATGAAGAACCTGGAGGTTGATGGCGCGGTTGAGCGGTCAGGCCAGCGTTGGAGACGCACCCTGCAGCCGTGGCGGTTCGACTTCGACCGAGTGGAGGCTGTGACGGCGCTTCGATACGCCGAGCTTAAGCAGGTTCAGCACTACGTCGAGTCCAGCGAATGCAGGATGCGGATGCTGCGTCGCTTTCTTGACGATCCCGTCGCTGAGCCGTGCGGAAGCTGCGACAACTGCACTGGTGAGTCGCTCGCTCTCGAACTTGATCCGGCGCAAGTGCAGAAGGCGGCAGAGTACCTGCGCAGCGCTCATCTGGTCATCGAGCCTCGCAAGCAGTGGCCAGACCGAAGGCGTATTCCCGAAGAGGTCCGGCTCGCGGAGGGACGGGCCTTGGCACGTTGGAGCGACGCCGGCTGGGGCAGCTTGGTGCGCACGGGAAAGCAGGGGGATCGCAGATTCGATGATCGGCTGGTGGACGCCGCGACCGAATTGCTCCGCGAACGCTGGCGGCCGCAGCCAGCGCCGACGTGGCTCACCTTCGTGCCGTCGAGCCGTCACCCGCGGCTCGTAGCCGACTTTGCAGAACGGCTCGCCTATCGTCTCGGCCTTCCGTGTCATGATTCGGTAGTGAAGGCAGGCAATCCCCGCCCGCAGAAGATGATGCAGAACAGCTTGCAGCAGCATCGCAATGTCAAATCGGCGTTCGTGGTCCAAGGCTCGGTTCCGGACGGCCCGGTTCTTCTGATCGACGACGTGGTGGACTCTCGCTGGACCCTGACCGTCGTTGGGCAGTTGCTGCGAAGCGCGGGCGCTGCGGAGGTATTTCCGTTCGCGCTTGCGGATACTTCCGAGGGCTCGGGCAGATGAGGCGCAGCGATGACGCGCTGGCCACGATCGCGCTGGTGAGTCGGCTCTGTGCGGACGGCCTGCAGCCTCTCAAGGCAGCGGAGTTCTGGGAGCTGACATCGCAGGCGGATGAGGGTCCCGGCCGACTCTTGGGTATGAGCGCAAGTGATGTCGCTGCACTTCGGGGCACACCGGCGTCTGAGGCTGAGCGAGCGGTGACTCTCCTGGAACGGTCGACAGCGCTCGCCTTCGAGCTTGAGGGCCTTGAGCGCTCGGGCGTCTGGGCGCTCACAGCGTTTGACGAGCACTATCCGCGGCGCCTGATGGAGCGTCTCGGGTTCAAGGCACCGCCGCTGCTGTACGTCGCAGGTGCGACCGACTTGCTGGATGTTTCGGGTCTTGGCGTCGTCGGCAGTCGCAACGTGGGTGAGGCTGGTGCCGAGGTCGCTATGGGCGCAGCTCAGCGTGCAGCTGCCTGGAGGATTCCCGTGGTCTCCGGCGGTGCCCGAGGCGTCGATCAGCTGGCGATGGACGCCGCGTTTGAAGCAGGAGGCACCGTGACGGGTGTCTTGGCCGACTCGCTGGTGCGCAGACTCCGAGATCCCGCAGTGCGTGCAGCGATTCACGATGAGCGAGTCGTCTTGTGTACGCCGTACAACCCCGCTGCGAGGTTCAGCGTCGGCAACGCGATGGGTCGCAACAAGCTCGTCTATGCCCTTGCCGCAGTCACGCTGGTGGTAGCGAGTGAGCTCGGTAGCGGCGGAACCTGGACAGGCGCTACCGAGTCGCTCGACCATCGCTTCGGGCAGGTTGCCGTGTGGCGCGGACACGGCGAAGGCGCTGGCAACGCCCGACTTGAGCAGGCGGGAGCAACCGCCGTCACAGACATCGCAGATGTGGATGCACTGCTTGATGAACCCTTCGCATTCCCGCCAGCCGACACCCGCCGCGGCCACGCCGAGTCGTCGGAGCTTGACGAGCAAGGAACGCTGTTCGAGGCACTCGCTAGTACGGGCTGAGGCACATGGGTGCCGCTGAACATGCCTGTGCTCATGGTGAGGGTGCCTGCTGGGGCACGCAAACTCAGCCGGCAGCGATCTCGGCGATGAGGGTCAGCACAGCGTCGGAGGTCTTGCGGTCCTGGACGATCCGATCTGCGGTCGAATAGGTGATCTTGCAGGTGAGGCGCGTCCCCGAATCGCTGACGACTGCGATGTGTGCGCGATCTTCCCCTCGTCGGGGCGGGTCGGTCACCAGCGCCGCGGTGCATGAGATGCCCGCCAGCGGCCACGGCTCGGCGCCCGGCTTGGGCGTCGAGACCAAGTGCTGCGCCCGGGCCAGACAGCCGTCGGCCATCGCGAGCGCCGCCTCGTCGGAGACGTGCGGCTCGAGCTCGGAACCCATCAGCTCGTACAGCGACTTCACCGAATAGGGGATCGACGCCTCCAGGATCGTGCGCGAGCCGCCGGGGATCGTGAGCAGGTCGCTCACTGCCAGCATTCCGCCCCCAGTCACAGCCAGCACAATCCGCAGCGGCGAGTCATGGATCGCCCGGACCGCAGCCAGCCGCTCGTCAGGTGTCACGACGCCACCGTAACGGTTGCCACGGCTCGGCCTGCTCCCGCTCAGCGATTGCTGCGTGCCATCCGGCCTGGCGTTCTCGCTGGAGCCAGTGCGGCCAAGGTAGACACAGACAGGCCGCATCTACCCTACGCTGATGCCGTGAGCTTGAACATCAAGAACCCCGAGACCTGCCGCCTCGCCGAGGAACTCGCTCAGTTGACGGGTGAGACCAAGACGGGTGCGATCACGCATGCCCTGCGTGATCGGCTGGAGCGCGAACGGCGCCGACGCGGAATCGAGGCTCGCGCGAACGAGATGCGCGCCATCGGGCGGCGGTGCGCAGATCGCCTCGCAGCAGGGCCCTCTGCGACCGAGCACGGTGATTGGCTCTACGACGAATACGGACTGCCCCGGTGATCGTGGACACATCCGCAGTGCTGGCGGTGCTCTTCGACGAGGCCGATGCGAATCGCTACGGGCAAGCGATGGCGCAAGCAGAGTCATGCCGGATGTCTGCGGCGAATTTTCTCGAAGCAGCGCTGGTGGCCGAGGGGCGAGGGGGGACGCCAGCCGGAGACGATCTCGACCTGCTCCTCGAGGCAGCCTGCGTCGAGTTGGTTGCAGTGACAGCAGACCAAGCGCGCGCAGCGCGGCGCGCATGGCGCCGCTACGGAAAGAGCCGTCACCCCGCGGGTCTGAACTTCGGTGACTGCTTCGCCTATGCACTGTCGCAGTCGTCGGGTGAACCGTTGCTGTACAAGGGCGACGACTTCGCCGCCACCGATGTCGCCTCCGCGCTCAGCGCCGCTTGAGCAGTGCTTTGCCGAACGATCCACACTCCGCTGGCAGCATGACGGCACGCAGCGGTGGGTGTGCCTCGGCCTGTCGGAGGTCCAAGGCTGAGCTATGCGAGCATTCGGAGGGATGGCGGTGACTTCGAACGAGGCGTCGCTTGCCAATGCGGGCGAAGTCGGCATCGTCGATGAGCAGGCGCTGTGCGCTGCCACCGGTTCCCTGCCCTTTCGACTGGACGATGTCGGCGCGGGGGCGGTGGTGCTGGGGGTGGAGCCGGGGGGTGCCGTAACGACGGTGGCTGTGCAGTGGCATGGCGGCCAGGCGATCACCTTGACGTATCGGCGGGCGGACGGCTCGCTGGGGGAGCGGGTGCTGTTTCGTTCCGACGAGGCGGGGCTGCGGCTGCAGGAGGCTGAGGCGGCGGGGTCGTTCACGTTCGACGGCGACGGGCGGCTGTTTCGGCTCGCCGCTGAGGCGAGGCGCATCCGACAGGCGCACCTGTTCGACTCGTACTTGGCTCTGGATGCCAGCCGGGTTCGGCCGCTGCCGCATCAGATCGAAGCCGTCTACGGCCACATGCTGCCTCGTCAGCCGCTGCGCTTCCTGCTTGCCGACGACCCGGGCGCCGGCAAGACCGTCATGGCCGGCCTCTACATGAAGGAGCTCATGCTGCGGGGCGCGCTCGAGCGGGCGCTCATCGTCGTGCCGGGCAACCTGACCGCCCAATGGCAGGAGGAACTGCGCGACAAGTTCGACTTGCACTTCGGCATCGTCACCAAGGACGACCTCGACGCCATCGGGAGCGTCGACATCTTTGAGCACCAGCGCCTGCTGATCGCCCGAGTCGACCAGATCGCCCGGCGCCGCGAAGAGCTTGAGCCGTACCTGCGGCGTGCCGAATGGGACTTGGTGGTGGTCGATGAGGCGCACCGCATGGCGGCGCACTTCTGGGGCGACGAGGTCCGCAAGACGCTGCGCTACCAGCTCGGCGAGCTGCTGGGCGCCAGTGCTCAGCACCTGCTGCTCATGACGGCCACACCGCACAACGGCAAGGAGGAAGACTTCCAGCTGTTCTGCGCGCTGCTCGACAGCGACCAGTTCGCGGGCCGGTTCCGAGACGGCGTTCACGCATCCGACCCGTCTGACTTCATGCGCCGCATGACCAAGGAACGGCTGCTGACCTTCGAAGGCCGCCCGCTGTTCCCCGAACGCCGGTCCACCACCGTGCGGTACCACCTGTCCGAGGCTGAGATGGCGCTGTACGACGAGGTGACCTCGTACGTGCGCGAGCAGATGAATGCCGCGGACCGCATCCGCGACGACGGCGACGGCCGCCGCGGCAACACCGTCGGCTTCGCTTTGACTGTGCTCCAGCGGCGGCTGGCGTCCTCGCCCGAAGCCATCTACCAGTCGCTGCGTCGCAGGCGACTCCGGCTGCAGAACCGCGTCGACGAGGAACGCCAATCGGCCCGGGCCGCCCGGCTGGGGCTGTCGAGCCGTCAAGAGCGCCTGTCGCGACTGCTGGCGGCCGACGACGGTGACCGATCGCCGAGCACAGACAGCCGAGACGCCGACGGTCGTGCGGCAGCGGCAGGCAACGGCCGCGGGCTGGGCGACGGCCGCGGCGTGTTCCCCGGCCTGGACTTCGACGCATACGACGAGCTGGACGAGGCGGAGCAGGCGGAAGTGGACGCCGAAGTCGTCGACGCGGCAACCGCCGCGGCAACTATCGCAGAGCTCGAGTCCGAGATCGAGACGCTCACGAGCCTCGAGCAGCTCGCGTTCGCCCTGCGCGCCGAAGGCACCGACACGAAGTGGACGCAGCTGTCGCGCACGCTCAGCGACGCCCCCGAGATGGGCACCCCGTCGGGCGACCGCCGCAAGCTGATCGTGTTCACCGAGCACCGCGACACGCTCAACTACCTCGTCGACCGGCTCCGGACCTTCCTGGGTTCCCCCAAGGCAGTGGCGCACATCTCGGGAAGCACCGGACGCGACGAGCGTCGCCGCATTCAGCACAGCTTCACCCAGGACTCCGAGGTGGAAGTGCTGGTCGCTACCGACGCAGCGGGTGAGGGCATCAATCTGCAACAGGCGCACTTGGTGGTCAACTACGACCTGCCGTGGAACCCGAACCGCATCGAGCAGCGGTTCGGACGAGTGCATCGCATCGGCCAGACCGAGGTGTGCCACATGTGGAACCTGGTGGCCGACGAGACCCGCGAGGCACAGGTCTACGTCCGCTTGCTGGAGAAGATCGAGCAGATGCGCGAGACCTTCGACGGTCAGGTGTACGACGTGCTGGGCGAGGTGCTCTCGGGCCGGGAACTGCGCAGTCTGCTGCTGGAAGCCATCCGCTACGGCGACCGGCCAGAGGTACGCCAGCGACTCGACGAAGTGATCGACGCCGAAGTGCCTGCACGCGTGGCGGCTGCCATCTCCGATCCCGTGCTCGCATCGGATGTCATCGGCTGCTCCGAGGTGGATCGCATACGGCGAGACATGGACGAAGCGGCCATGAGGCGCATTCAGCCGCACTACGTGCAGGCGTTCTTCGAGGCGGCGCTGGGCGACTTGGGCGGCGCCATGCGCGAGATCGAGCCCGGCAGGTTTCAGATCGCACGGGTGCCGCTCGCAGTGCGGCAGCACAGCCGTGCCGTGGCTGCCGCCGGCGCACCAGCGGTGCTGGAGCGCTACACGCGCGTCACCTTCGACAAGGACTTGACTGAGTGCCGAGGCGCGCCCGATGCCGACCTGCTGGCGCCCGGCCATCGGTTGCTCGATGCCGTGGTCGACCTCACGCTCGAACGGCACCGAGACCAGATCCGGCGCGGATCGGTGCTCGTCGACGACGCTGACCACGGCACCGTGCCCCGGGTGATGGTGATGCTCGAGCACGAGATTGCCGATGCCCGTCCCAGCGCCGCAGCCCCGCACACGGTGGTGAGCCGACGCTTCGAGTTCGTGGAGATTCCCGTCGCAGAGGCTGAGCCGCACGGCGAAGCCGTGGCCCGAGCGGCCCGTGAGCGCAGCGAACCAGAGCAAGAAGCACAAGAAGCAACAGCCGAGCCGTCGGTGAGCTCGCACGCCCGCTACCTCGACTACCGCCCAGCGTCCGCCGCGGAGCAGGACGCGACCGCGCACCTGGTGGCGCAGCAGCGAACAGATGGGCGCACCGCGGAGACGCTCGGAATCGACTACGCCGTGAACGTGTCGGCGCCGGAGCATCTTGCTGCGGTGCGCGCACGCACCGACGCCCGAGTGCAGCGCACCCGCGAGGCGGTCTACTGTCGCCTCACCAGCGAGATCAATCATTGGGACAACCGCGTCGCCCAGCTGCAGCTGGAGGCCGATGCGGGGCGAGTGCCCAAGATGAACGTCGACACCGCGCAGCGGCGAGCCGACGACTATGCGAGCCGTCTGGAGACCCGGCTGGCTGCATTGGAACGGGAACGCTCGGTGAGCGCACTGCCGCCGCGAGTGGTCGGCGGGGCCTTCGTGGTGCCCGCAGGCCTGCTGGCCGAGCTGACGGCGAGCACTGCAGCCTCAGCGGCGCCGCCGACGGGTGATGCGCTCACCAAGCGCGAGACCGAGCGACTGGCGATCGAGGCGGTGCTGGCCGCTGAGCGTGCCGCCGGCTGGGACCCGGTGGACATGAACGAAGAACGCCCGAACCATCCCGGATTCGATGTCCGGTCGAGCTCGGCTGACCGAACCGTGACCCGCTACCGGTACATCGAGGTGAAGGGCCGCCAAGCTGGGGCCGCCACCGTCACCGTCAGCCGCAATGAAATCCTCACGAGCCTCAACGAGCCCGAGCGCTGGGTGCTGGCGCTGGTAGAGGTTCAGCCTGATGCCCGCACCACGGTGCGATACGTGCGCGGCCCGCTCGAAGTGGGCGCAGACAGCCATCTGTTCGACGTGACCAGCGTGAACTTCAACTGGGCGTCGCTGTGGGCACGCGGCCTCGAACCCGGCGAGTTTGCTCATCCGGCCCAGGAGGCGGTCCAGTGACCAGGCAGGTCATCGAGGCCGCCACGGCGAGCGCCGGCCGTCGTGCGGGGGCAAACCGGTGACCAGGAAGCTCATCGAGGTCGCGCTGCCGCTCGACGACATCAACGCAGCGTCGGCTCGCGAGAAGTCGATCCGTCACGGCCATCCCTCCACGCTGCATCTGTGGTGGGCCCGGCGACCGCTGGCAGCGTGCCGCGCCGTCTTGTTCGCGCAACTGGTGGACGATCCTTCCGCCCATCCGGGCAGATTCCCGACCGAGGAGTCACAAGACGCCGAGCGCGAGCGCCTGTTCGGCATCATCCACGACCTCGTGCAGTGGAGGAACACCAACGACGAGGCGGTGCTGCGCCGGGCGCGGGCCGAGGTTGCCAAGTCGTGCGGCGGCGCGCTGCCTGCGGTGATGGACCCGTTCGCCGGCGGCGGCAGCATCCCATTGGAGGCACAGCGGCTCGGCTTGGAGGCACGGGCGAGCGATCTGAACCCCGTTGCCGTCCTCATCAACAAGGCACAGGTGGAGATACCGCCCAGATTCGCCGGCCGCACGCCGATCAGCGCCCAGTTCGCGTCGTCGGCCAACGAGCCGGCGGGAGATGGCCGCGTCGGCACCCCTGAGCGTCTTCGGCTCGCAGTCGACGGCGGTCCGTCCGCTGCCGAGAGCGAACTCGGCATGGCGCCAGTCCACGACTGGCCGGGCGCGACGGGACTGGCTACCGATGTTCGCCGCTACGGCGAGGTGCTGCGCGACATCGCCCACGCGCGCGTCGGCGGCCTGTACCCGGCGGTGAGCATCCCGGGCGGCCAGCAGGCGACCGTGATCGCATGGCTGTGGGCGCGCACGGTGCCGTGCCCCAATCCCGCCTGCGGGGCGACGATGCCGCTGCTCAACTCGTTCGCGCTGTCGAGACGGCGCAACCGCGAAGCTTGGCTGGCGCCGCAGGCAGACGCCGCCACCGGCAACGTCCGATTCGCGGTCCGCCACGGTGACGGCTGCCCCAAGCAGGGCACGGTGACCCGCCGGGGCGCGACCTGTCTGGTGTGCGAGACGACGGTGCCGCTCGGCGAAGTGCGGGCACAGGCCCAGGACGGCGGACTCGGCTCGCAACTCGTCTGCGTGGTGGCGGAGGGCGAGCGCGGCCGCGCCTATGCGGAAGCCACCGAAGCCCAAGTCGAAGCGTCGCGGGTACCGCTGCCCGAAGACGCGCCGCTGGGCAGCCTTCCGCACAACCCCCGCGCCGTCACCACGCCCAACTACGGCCTGACCGAGTGGGCCGACCTCTTCACGCCACGCCAGCTGACCACGCTGTGCGCGTTCACCGAAGCACTCCCGCAGGTGCGCGAGCAGACAGAGCGCGACGCAGCGGCAGCAGGCTTCGGTGACGACCCGCAGCGTTTGCGCGAGGGCGGCACGGGCGCGGTCGCCTACGCAGATGCGATCACTCACTACTTGGCGCTGGCCATCGGCCGTCTCGCCAATCGCACGTCTTCCCAGTGCTTCTGGAATCCGGGACGAGACACTATTGAGCAGGTATTCGCACGGCCAGCGCTGCCGATGATCTGGACGTATGCAGAGGGCAATCCCTTCTCGACGTCATCTGGCAACTTCTTGGGCCAGGTGGACTACCTGGTCGAGGTGATGCGCCGTCTCCCGGCCGCACCGGACGGCACCGCGATCCAACGGGACGCCCGCGATCAAGACCCAGCGGCCTTCGCGGGCGCATCCGGTCGGCGAGGCACCGGCGAGTCAAGACCAGGCACTCGCCAAGTTCGTGTCCGCCGAGTCGAAGGCGTCGGCGTTGAGCGAGGTGCTGATGAGCCAGAACCCGGTCTCGACGAGCCGCAACCCGGCACGAGCGAGGTCGTCGTCTGCACCGATCCGCCGTACTACGACAACATCCCCTACGCCGACCTGTCGGACTTCTTCTACATCTGGCTCCGACGCTGCCTCGCCGATGTCTGGCCAGATCTGTTCGGCACGCTGAAGGTGCCCAAAGCGCCCGAACTGATCGCAGAGCCGGCCCGTCACGACGGCTGGGATGCCGCAGCAGCCTTCTTCGAGCGCGGCCTGCGAGACGCGTTCGGCTCGATGGCCGACGCGCACGACGACCGTTTCCCGTGGACGATCTTTTACGCCTTCAAGCAGTCCGAGACCGACGCGTCGGGCACAGCCTCGACGGGCTGGGAGACGATGCTCGAAGGTCTGCTGGAGAGCGGCGCCATGATCGTGCGGACGTGGCCGATCCGGACCGAGCAGCCGGGCGGCCTGCGCGAGGTGGGCCGGGCCGCGCTCGCATCGTCGATCATCCTGGTGTGCCGCCGCCGTCCCGCCGACGCACCGGTGGTGAGCCGCCGCGACTTCCTGATGGCGCTGCGCCGGGAGCTTCCCGACGCGCTGCGCAGATTGCAGCAGGAGAACATCGCGCCGGTCGACTTGGCGCAGTCGTCCATCGGCCCCGGCATGGCAGTGTTCTCCCGCTACAGCCGGGTGGTCGAGCCCGACGGCAGTTCGATGACCGTGCGCGACGCATTGGCCGAGATCAATCGGGCACTCGATGCCGTGCTCGAAGAGCACGAGGGCGCACTCGATGCGGACACCCGCTGGGCGCTCGCCTGGTACACGCAGTACGGCCATGGCGTCGGCCCCGCGGGCGAAGCCGACACGCTCTGCAAGGCCAAGAACACCTCCATCGGCGGGCTCACCGAGGCAGGCATCCTCTGGCAGCAGGGCAACGAGTGCCGGCTGCTGGAAGCCGACGAGCTCGACGGGCAGTGGCACCCGGCAACCGACAAACGCCGGACCGTGTGGGAGACCACGCTGCATCTGCGGCGGGCGCTGATGAGCGACGGCGAGCAGGTGGCTGCTGCGATGCTGCAAGCCGCCGGCGCCAGCGACGACGCCCCACGCGACCTCGCCTATCGCCTCTTCCACATCTGCGAGCGCACCGGCAGCCAGTCCGAAGCTCTCGCCTACAACGCCCTGGTCACCGCCTGGCCCGAACTCGCCCGCCGGGCCCAGTCCTCCGAGGCCACCCTCGCCCTCCAGTAACCCCGCCGCCTCCGCCGCTGCTTGGGCGAAGCCGTCCCATGACGAGCAAGACACGGCTTGGCCGACCCTCTCCGGTCAGCCGCCAAGTCCTCACCGGCGGTGGTGGGTTCACACCCCCCGCGTAATCTCTAGACCACGGTCTAGGCAGGTTTACTCCTGCCACCAAAGTCCCGAGGCCTCGACCGAGCCTGCACCCCAAGGAGTCCACGATGAGCTACGACCCCCCCTTCATTCCAGAGTCCCGCCGCCACGAGGAATCACTGCGCGCCCGTATCGCCCGCGCCCGCAAGGCCCGCGAAGACGCCGCAGAGCGGATCCGCAAGCGCTACGCGGAGGTGGAATCCGACGAACGCAAGTGGCGCACCGAAGAGCCGCTGAAGATTCCGCGGGAGCCGCTGCATGTCCGATGACGCCTCCCCGACAACCGTTGTCCACACGCCGTTCTTTCGGGCTACGCAAGCACATCGCTATGAGCGACAAGAAGCACTGCGCGACATCGAAGCGGCCACGGGGCGAGCAATCGTCGTCTTCTTCGGCCCGATGGACCACGCGGTCGTAGCGCCCTTCCAGGACGCAATCGGGGACATACCAAATGACGCGCCGCTCGACCTCATGCTCACCTCGCCAGGCGGCGATGCCGAGACGGCACTGCGTTTGGCCATGATGTGCCACGCCGGCCGGCCGGACTTTCGTGTCGTCGTTCCGGAGATGGCAGCTTCGGCGGCAACGCTCTTGGCGCTCGCTGCCGAGTCGATCCTCATGAGTGCGACCTCAGCCTTGGGTCCCGTAGACCCGCAGATATTCCTGCCAACACGGAGCACGTACTACCCGGCGAAGGACCTCATTCAAATCGTCGAAGACTTGGAGCAGCGGACGCAGTCGAACCCGCAGGCCTTTGAGTTCTACGCCGCACTGCTCGGAGACATCGACGGAGCGACGTACCAGGCTGCGAAGGCGTCGATGTTGCGCACCGAAGAACTCGTGCCGGATGTCCTGAGCATCAGGAGCAATCCGCCTTCCGAAGAGCTTGTCGGAGCGTTGACACAGGGTCTGCAAGGTCCGTCGATGCATTCAGCCACCATCGGCTATCGACACGCCCGCGAACTCGGGCTGCCTGTCGAGTATGCAGACTCAGAGTCCGAGCTTTGGCAGATGCTTTGGAGTCTTCACGTCAGCTATGTCGTCGAGCTCGGATGGCAGTTCAAGGAGACGATGATCGAAGGCCGTCGCGCGTCGCTGCGCTTCTGAGGGCACTCAAGATGGCGGAGATGAGCAATCGGGCGCGGGTGGGGGAGGCGTTCGAGATCCTTGCGCGATGCCTCGGGCCGTTCGTCGAGCGGCACATGTCGCAGTCCCAGGGAGGCGGCGCGGACTGGGCGGCCCGGTTCGCCTCCACCGCGCGGCCGCCGATCTCGGAATTCTCGACGGAGGACCCGGCGTTTCTGCTGCGTGTCATCGCTGACTGCTGGCGCGGGACGTTCGAGCGGCAGCTGCCTCGGAGCGCGCGCAACATCGTCTTCGCTCTTCGGGACAAGCGCAACGACTGGGCGCACAACAAGCGATTTCGCCTGAACGACACGCAGTACACGCTCAGCGCCGTCGTCTCCCTCATCGAAGCCGTGGCCCCGCAGGACGCGTCCGAGGTCGAGCAGCTGCAGCACGATCTGCATCGGATCGAGTACGAGCGTGCCCAAGATGCCGAGCCGAGCGACAAGCCGGGTGCCGTGTTCAACGTTCTCGACGCAGCACCGAGGGGCCTGACGCCGTGGCGCGAGGTCATCGCGCCGCACGCCGACATCCATTCCGGGCAGTTCACCGTCGCCGAGTTCGCTGCCGACCTCGAGATGGTCCGCCAAGGCCTCGGCAGCGATGAGTACGCCGACGCTCGCCGCTTCTTCGAGCGCACGTACCTGACCGTCGGGCTGCGCGACCTGCTGAGGTTGGCGATCAAGCGCGTCACGGGCCGAGGCGGGCAGCCGGTCATCAGCTGTCAGACCAACTTCGGCGGCGGCAAGACCCACAGCCTCATCGCGCTGTATCACCTGATGTCGGGCATCGACCCCGCTGAGCTGTCGCCCGAGCTTGCCGAACTCGTCCGTGACGCAGGCGTCGACGAGATGCCGCAGGTGAACCGTGCCGTCGTCGTGGGCAACCAGTTCGGCGCGGGTGAGGTGCACACGAAGCCGGACGGCACCGAGGTCAACACGATCTGGGGCGAGATCGCTTGGCAGCTCGGCGGTCGGGCTGCCTACGACTTGCTTGCCGACAGCGACCGCAACCGGGTCAACCCGGGCGATGCCATTCGCGACGTGCTCACGGTGTGCTCCCCCTGCCTGGTCTTGATCGACGAGTGGGTCGCGTATGCCCGCGAGCTCTACGAGCGCACCGACCTGCCCGGCGGCAGCTTCGACTCGCAGTTCAGCTTCGCTCAGACGCTCTCCGAGGCGGCGAAGGCCACCGACGGAGCGCTCGTGGTGGTGTCCATTCCCGCCTCAGAGGAGGCGGACGCCGACGACGAGAACTTCGGCGTGTCAAGCCTGGAGATCGGCGGCACTGCCGGTCGGGAAGCCCTGCGACGGCTGACGAACGTCACGAACCGGCTCGCGGAGACCTGGCAGCCGGCCAGCGGGGACGAGAGCTACGAGATCGTGCGTCGCCGGCTCTTCGAGCCGCTCAGCGACGAAGCCCGTGAGCACCGCGACGCGACCGCAGAAGCCTTCGGGCAGCTCTACCGGTCGCGTCGCAGCGACTTTCCCTCGGAGTGCTCAGAGATTGCCTATGTCGAGCGGATCAAGGCGGCCTATCCGATTCATCCGGAAGTGTTCGACCGTCTGTACCAGGACTGGTCGGCGATCGACCGCTTCCAGCGGACCCGGGGTGTGCTGCGGCTGATGGCCGCGACCATCGATTCCCTCTGGGCCAGCGACGACAAGTCGCCCCTGATTCTCCCCTGCTCCATCCCGCTCGGCGACGACCGTGTGGTCAACGAGCTGGCGGGCCGGCTGACCGACTACTGGCATCCGGTCATTTCGTCAGATGTAGACGGGCACGACTCGCATGCCACGCAGATCGACCGCAGCACTCCTCACCTCGGGGCGTTGCATGCCACCCGTCGGGTCGCCCGCACCATCTTCGTCGGAGCGACGCCCCGGGTGGGCAGCGCCAACCAAGGGCTCGACGTGCGGCGCGTGCGCTTGGGCGCCACCTTCGCCGGCGATCCGTCCGGTCCCTTCTCGGACGCGCTGAGCCGCATTGCCGCGGAGGCGCCGTATCTCTATGTGGACCGCGACCGGTACTGGTTCGACCGTCAGCAGAACGTCACGCGCACCGCACAAGACGAGATTGCGAACCTGCTTGACGGTGAGCGGCACGAGATTCAGGCTGAGATCGTCCGCCGGCTGCGCGACGGTGCGGGACGCGGCTCGCGCAGCAGTCCATTCGCCGGGTTGCACATCGCACCTGCAGGTCCCGCCGACGTGGTCGACGAACCGCGTGTCCGCTTGGTGATCTTGGAGCCAGGCGCCCCGTCGACGGTGAACTCCGATGACTCTCCGGCGCTGGCAACCGCCCGCGAGATCCTCGAACAGCGGGGGGCAGGTCCCCGCCAGTACCGCAACATGGTGGTGTTCGCAGCGGCGGAGCACCGGGCAGTCGAAGGGCTGGAACAGGCGGCGGCCGAGTACCTGGCGTGGGACGGCATCTGCGGCAGGCACGAGGATCTGAACCTCGACGCTCAGCAGAGGAAGCTGGCCCAGACGCTGCGCGAGCGAGCCGACCAGGCGACGGGCCTGCGCGTGGTCGAGGCGTACCGCTGTCTCTTGGTGCCCCAGCAGCGCGACCCCCGGGGTGCGGTTGAGCTCGAGGCAGTGAGAATCGACCCCGAGCGTGCAGAACGCCGAACTGGCAAGGGGTCAATCCGGGGTGACGGTCTGAGCACGCACATGGCGCCGGCGGTGAGCATCGCCGAGAGTGCAGGACGACGACTGCTGAACGACGGCACGTTGGCGGTCCAGTTCCCTGCGGTGATCCTGAGGCAGCAACTCGACGGCGTGCTGGAATCGCGCTGGACCGACGGACACGTCCCGGTGTCGGTGCTCTGGGAGGACATGGCGCGCTACGTCTACCTGCCGCGTCTGCGCGATCAGGACGTGCTGCTGGCCACTGTGGCCACCGGGCCCGAGGGCATCATGTGGCGCACCGAAGGCTTCGGCGTCGCGGTTTCGTACGACGATGCCTCGGGCCGTTACGTAGGACTGAGCACGCCGGGTCAGGCGGCAGCGGCCATTTCGCCTGCGACGCTGGTGGTGCGAGCTGACATCCTCGAAGAGCAGTACGAGCGCGATCTGAGACAGGCAGCCGCCGACGCCGAGAGCGATTCCGACAACGCCGATACGGGACCAGCGGACTCATTCACGGGAGGCGACACCAACGACGACGCTGGCACTCCTTCCGATGCGTCGGGAGACCGAGGGGATGCCGCTCAGCGCGGACTTCGGGTGTTCCGGGGTTCGGTCAAGCTCGACGCCTCCCGGCCGACGCAGGCGTTCACGAGACTGAGCGACGGCGTATTGACCCGTGTGCTCGGTCATCCAGATGCGGTGGTCGATATACGAGTCGAGATTGAGGTCCACAACCCAGCCGGTTTCGACAGCGACGTGATTCGCAACGTCAATGAGAACACCCGCGAACTCGACTTCGAAGAAGGCACCGGCTTCACCCCGAACTGACCCGATGGATGCTGCGGCAAGGGCAGATGAGCGCGCGTCTGGTCCCGTCATTTGGTACAGCGAGAACACGACTTTTGGCTGGTTCAAGAATCTTTATTTGGTATATTCTGCAACAGGCTGTCAGTGAGCGCGAGATGGGAAGCGAGACAGCGTGCTTGATGGAGTGAGCGAATCGCAAGCGATCGGCTACCTGCCTCGAGTCGTCGACACCGAGGTCCGGGAGTGCCTGAGGGGCCTGCCGGCCGTGCTCATCGAAGGGCCGCGGGCTTGTGGAAAGACGTCCACTGGACGACAGCACTCGTCCAGCGAGGTGATGTTCGGCGCCGACCCGACGGCGCGCTCCGCAGCCGAGGTCGATCCTCGCCGCCTGCTGCGAGGACCTCGTCCTCGACTCCTCGACGAGTGGCAGCTCGTCCCCAGCATCTGGAACCAAGTGCGGGCAGCCGCCGACGAAGCCGGCAGTGCGGGCAGCTTCATCCTCACCGGCTCGGCCACCCCCGCCGATGATCTGACCCGTCACACCGGCACCGGCCGCATCACTCGTGTGCAAATGCGCCCCATGTCGCTTTATGAGTCGGGCATTTCCAGCGGGGAGATCGGCATGCGCGAACTGTTCGCTGCGAGTACCGACTCCGCCGCTGCCGCTGAAGCGGATCTCGGCGATCTCATCGACGCCCTCTGCCGCGGCGGATGGCCTGCCTGCCACACGATGGAACTCGCTGCCGCCCAGCGCTACTGCCTCGGCTACATCAACGAGGTCAGTCGCGCTGACGTCGCTCAGCTCGCCGGTGAGCGACGCAACCCCACCGGCGTCATGCGACTCATCCGATCCCTCGCCCGCAATGTCGCGTCGGAGGCATCCGAGCGCACCCTCGCATCGGACACCGGCGGCCAGGTGCCCCTGCACCGCACGACCGTGGCGAACTACCTCGACTGCTTGCGACGGCTTCTGGTCGTCGAAGAGCTGCCGGCGTGGACAGCAGACTTGCGCTCGCGTGCCCGTCTCCGACAAAGCCCCAAGCGGCTGTTCACAGACCCATCTCTGGCGGTGGCGGCGCTGAGGGCCAACCCGGCCCGGCTCGACGCTGACCACGCACTGCTTGGCCTGTTGTTCGAAGCGCTTGTGGTGCGGGACTTGCGGGTCTATGCCCAAGCACAGGGCGGCGAACTTCACCACTACCGCGACAGCACCGGACTCGAAGTCGACGTCATCATCGAGCGCGGTGACGGCCAGTGGATCGCTATGGAAGTCAAGCTCGGTGCCAGCGCGGCTATCGACAATGCCGCTGCTGCGCTGCTCAAGCTTCGCGACCGCGTCGACACATCTGTGCTCGGCCCGCCGTCGAATCTCGTGGTCGTCACGGCCACCGGCTACGGCTACCGCCGCCCCGACGGCGTGCTCGTGATGCCCCTCACCGCCCTCGGCCCCTGAGCAGCGGCGTCCCTCAGTGCGTCCTGCCGCAGACCCTCAGACCACCCAGCTGCACAAGATTCTCGAGTGTCGCTGTTGGCTGCCGGGGCTCTCAGCTAACCGCCCGTCAGGTGTCATGTTTCCGCTTCGTAGTTCCTTGTGGCGCACTTCGTGCGTGCGATTCAGACTTCTTGCTTGATGCCGTATCGCAGCCTGCGAGCGCAGATCCGCAGTATTGCGGTTGGGCGCCCGAGAGGGACCGACGAACGCGTCGAACAGTTGTTGTTGCACCCCCGAACGACCATGGTCCAGCGGAGGGAACCGTCGCTCCGCCCACCCGGAGGTGTCGTATGCGAACATGCCAGCAGATGGTCTTGACCATGCAGGAAACGGCACTCGATGACGAGCCGGCCGACGGCATCGTTGAAGAGCAGCAACTGTGCGCGCTTGCATGGGCTCTCGCCAGCCACGGCTGCCTCAAGGACGTGAACCGCGCCGAGGCGAGCCTCATCGCGAAGGCGGATGAGTTGCCTTCATCGGCTGCAGTCGAGCGCGTCGCGGCAGCCATTCGGTCCGGTGAGGACCCTTTGGGCACGGCATTTGCTTCGCTTCGATCAGCGGCGCAGCGGCGGAAATTGGGGGCGACGTATACGCCAGCCTCGCTGATCGGTCCGATGTCGGAGTGGCTGGCGAATCACAAGCGTGCATCTCGTGTCGTGGATCCCGGTGCTGGGTCAGCGAGGTTCCTGATCGCGGCCGGCCGGCTCCTGCCGGAAGCTCGGCTCGTCGCAGTCGAGATTGACTCACTCGCGTCGCTGATCGCTCGCGCGAACCTGACTGCCTTGGGCTTCGATGAGCGGTCGGAAGTGCATACTGCCGATTTTCGTTCGCTGAAGCTGGCCTCTGGTCCTGGCCCCACAGCGTTCATCGGCAACCCTCCTTATGTGCGGCACCATGACATCGCGCCCAAGTGGAAGGCATGGCTACGGGAGCGTTCCGGGGAACTGGGCCTGAAGGCGTCGGCGCTCGCGGGCCTGCACGTTCACTTCCTGCTCGCAACCGCACATCTCGCGCGAACGGGTGACTACGGCGTCTTCGTCACCTCGTCTGAATGGCTCGACGTCGGCTACGGACAGCTCGCCCGCGAACTGGTTGCGGGGCCGCTGGGCGGCCTCTCTGTTCATGTCCTCGATGCCCGCAGCCAGGCCTTCGCGGATGCCGCTACCACGGCGGCCGTCACGGCGTTCGAGGTGGGGGAGTCGAAGCGCGCCGTCCGTGTGCGCAAGATCAAGCGAACCGAGGACTTGCGAGGTCTGCAAGGCGGCAAACGGTTCGGCCGTGAGAGGTTGCGCACGACGCGTCGCTGGTCATCACTATTGGAGCCCAACGTCAGGGTGCCGTCAGAGTTCGTTCCGCTCGGCGACTTCTGTCGTGTGCACCGGGGAGCGGTCACAGGTGCAAATGCCACGTGGGTGACCAAGCAACACGATCCGAGATTGCCGAATGCCGTGCTGTTCCCCGCAGTGACCAAGGCATCCGAGCTCATCGACCTGGACTCGGCGTTCTTGGGAGATGACCACCATCTTCGTGCAGTGATCGACCTGCCGGAAGACTTGGACGTCTTGGACGCAGAAGGCCGAGAGCTCGTCGAGCGGTTCTTGCGTTCAGCCCGGCGGGCGGGTGCGGCGAGCGGCTATATCGCTCGTCACCGGAAGCCTTGGTGGTCTGTCAAGTTGCGTGATCCTGCGCCGATTCTGGCCACCTACATGGCGCGGCGCCCGCCGACGTTCGTGCGCAATCTCGCAGCGGTCAGGAACCTCAATACGGTGCATGGCATCTATCCCATGCGGCAGCTGTCCGATCTTGCGCTCTGCCGCTTGACGAAGGCGCTTCGCGACGGCACATCCTTGACGGGTGGTCGTACTTACGCGGGCGGTCTGACGAAATTTGAGCCTTCGGAGATGGCGCGGATCATGGTTCCGCCGCCGAACTGGCTGGAATCGGACGAGCCATGGCCCTCGTAGATCCTCCGCGCTGGTCGGAAGACGTACTCGAACGAGAACGTCTCAAGGCCATCGAGATCTTCCGCGAGGAGCGCTTGACCGAGCCAGTTGAGCGGTATCTCCAGTTGTTCGACGAATACTCGGCCAACGTCGAACACCTCCTGAGAGAGAGCGAAGATCTTCTCCTGCTGCGTGACGTTGCCGAGTCGGTACTCACCGATTCTGACTTGCTTGAAGCTGTCCGGTATCTCGCAGGTCCGCCGGTGTCAGAGGATGACTTGAAGGTTCTGGCGGAAACGCAACTTGCGGCAAGCCGATTGCGCAAGGACAAGGCTGCCGCCCGACGGGTGATTGAGACGGTCTTGGCGATGCTTGACAGTCGCCGCTTCACTTGGGTAGCCGAGGGTCGGCAACCGACAGACGAAGAGCGAACTGCAGCTGCCATGGCTTCTGCGGCGCTGATGGCAGGCCAACGAGTGCGCACGAATCGTGCCAACGAGGCCAAGACAAGTCAGGAGGAGGCAGTTCGAGACCACCTTGAGGCCTCTGGACTGATCGAGGTGGGGAGGCGAGAAGTGAGCACATCGTCAGACGCGCCAGGGCGCGGCGAGTTCTGTGCTGAGAGTTCCGTCGCCGGTCGTAAGGCCGATGTAGTGGTCGGATTGCACGACGGTCGAGTCATGCCGATCGAGTGCAAGGTGTCCAACTCGTCAACGAATTCGGTGAAGCGACTGAACAACGATGCGGCGGCCAAGGCGGCCGAGTGGCTCCGAGCGTTAGGCCACCAGGGCATCGTGCCGACGGCCGTATTGTCGGGCGTCTTCAAGACTCACAACCTCGTCCAGGCTCAGGACAGCGGCCTGACGATCTTCTGGGCTCATGACCTCTCGCCACTGTCTGAATTCGTCTCAGCCACACTGTGACTCGATAACCGGTCGCTGCGACTCGTGAGTCGGCAATCGAGCTTCGGCCAGAAGCGGGCGTGCGCCCGTCGTGCCAGCAGACAGTCGACGAGGGCGCCACTGATGAGTAACGGACGGTGCTCGCGTTCTCGAGTGGGCTTGTGCGTCGGTCAGTCTGCGATGTCCGATGTCCGTGCTTCGCACCTGAGTCGTTTAGGCATAGAGCGGTGCGGCCGCCCGGGCGATCCGATGAATGGTCTCGCGAATCTCGACAATCGCGTCTGAGGGGTCGCCAAACTCTTCACGGTTGTCGAGTTCCACCGCTAGCGCCACGGCGTATTCCGAGAACGCCACCTCATAAGCGAGGCGACGGAAGACAGGATCTTCCACGCCACGACCGCTCAGCGCAGCCTCAATCTGGGGGTGGTCCAGGTTGACGTAGATCGTGCGTCGTTCACGCTGATACGTCGCCCGAGCCGAAGTTGCTCCCTGATTGTCGAATTCGATCTGGAAGCCGCCCCGAGCCCGCGGCCGAGTGCCTCCTCGCTGCTCGTGGTGACCTGTGCTTGAACCATTCGCGTCCGGTTCGACGATCGGATTGAGGCGTCTCGGCTCTGAGCCAGCGCCTCCGTCACCCGGGTCTCTTGAACCGACTTCTCCGTTACTGATCTCAACGGCTGGTTCGTTCCCGCCGAAGATGAAGTCGTCGTCGGGCTCCGCGCCTGACCCGCATGCCGAGTCTGTGGCAGAAGCATCGAAGCCAGAATTGGAAGCGGCCGCTCGGACCTTCTGCAGCCTCCGCCTGAACGCCTCAAAATCTCGATTGATGATGTCCTCGATCTTCGATGCTTCCTGTTGTAGACGCCTCGCTTGTTCCGTCTCTCGCTGTGCTCGCTGAGCATTGACGAGCGCGTTGCGGACCTTCTCCAAGTGAGGACCGATGAAGGCAAACAGCGAGCGAACAAGCGGATTGTCGGGGTTGAGGCGCAACGATCGAGAGGCGTCAAACGCAGCCGGAGTCGATGCATCCGCATCAAGTTTCGCCACGTCAATCTCACCGAAGATGAACTCAGCCATGTCTCTGCCACGGGAAACCAAGAGCGTCGTCTCGTGCCAGACGCCGTTGGAGTAGATCGATATCCCTCGCAGGTCTTCCTCCAACGGGATCTTCGACACCTTGACGGTGAGTTCGACGTCTCCAAGTACCGCAGCATCGGACTCATCGGGGCGAAAGACCTCAATTCGCTCGATCGGCGGTTCGGCGAACTCGCATTCGTGGTGATTGATGAAGACGGTTACATCCTTTGGCCAGTGTGCGAGGTGCCGCTCGACGTAGGCCACGACACGCGCTTGGTCCAGACTCCGAAGGTGGATTCCGTCTATTTCGATGAGGGAACCGTTCGGCGCATCGGTGGCGATCTCGCGTTCGAGAATACGCACTGGTACAGGGTCTCCGCTCTCCATCCCGTCGAGGTCCTCGCGGGTCAATTCGACTCTCGAACGGCGCCCCCCGCGCGTTGAGGTGATGCGGAGCACGTCACCGATGCCGAAGGCGGCTGATTTCCCAGTGCCAAACCGACCACGACCGGGTCTCCCGGCCTTGCGATCGGCGTTCTCACCGTGCATGACAAAAAACTCTGCAAGGCCAGCCCAGTCCATTCCTCGGCCGTTGTCTTCGACCGTGATTCTCCGCCTTCGCGCGTCGAGGCGAACCCGGACAACTGGGCTGGTACCAGGGTCGATGTACTCCATGCCGTTGGAGACGTACTCCCACACGACCAGGTGCTCATTCTTAAACATCGCCGCGGCCTGCAGGAGATCGCGTGATACATGGCTTCGCACCTTAAGGTCGGTCATCGCCTCGTCCTTCCTCTCGCAATTGCGGCTAGGTCCCGAATTGCGGTAGCGAGCTCGGAGTCATTGTCGAACTGATTCTCGACGCGGGCGATCTTGCGCTCGCGAGCTTGTCCCTCTACGTAGACATTGATTCTGAAGAACGCATCGGCCTCGTCGGCCGTGATTGCATCGATGTCCACGCCTTCGTTGAGACGCAGGAACGCCGCGGACGTCAAGAGCCGCACGCGTTCGCGCTCGTGTTGCTGTTGCTGGCGTCCAGACCTTGTGATCTCTCTCGGCGCACCGATAAGCGCTTGGTTCGTTCGCGCGTACTGCTGACCAGCGGTGGTCAGCAGCCATCCCCCCCGGCTGTGCGACCCGACCACCCATTTTTTCTCGTTCTTCGCATGATGAAGCGAGACGCGTACGAGGTCCTTGTCGATGTTGTCGGGATACTTGCGCCACGCGAACATCCCGGGAGCGATTTCCGCAGCTCGAATCGCGACATCCTCGGTGTCGATTGGTGTATCGCCGCCTCCCAGCGCGTAGAGCGCAAGCGTGACGGCTTCGGGTCGGGTGAGTCCCATGCGACTGCAATTGTACCGCGCGAGCTTCTTGCTACACACAACGTCCTGTGCTAAGACCACGAGTCAATGTATCCGGCCGTCGGTGAAGCGCTGCTGCCTCAGGCTCTCGTTCCCTGGCTTGGGACGGTCCGAGTGCGCCCACAGGTGGCGCGTGCAGCCGGTCTATCGCTAACGACGACCCTTGCTGACCTGGACGCTGGAGTGTGGCAGCGCCATTCAAGAGCGGCTGTCGATGCTCTTGGAGGTGAGGTAGCTCACGCCGTCGCTCACGCGATGCATGGCCAGATCGGCGACACCAGGGTCTTCGAGGATCGACCGGTGCTCGGCGAAGTCTCTGCCCGGACTCGCAATCTGCTCGGCTACCACAACCTCATTGACTCGGGGTGTCTCAAGCCAACGACGCTTGGGAGTCTCTGGAATCTTCCCAACCTCGGCGCCCTGACCCTCTTGGAGATCCTGACGGCATCGGAGCTGCCGGCACCACGTGAGCCGCGTCCGACGAGTTCGGCGAAATGGCCCTCACGAGCGGTGCGCGAGGCAGCCGTACGCCTGGCCGGCAAGCGATGGGCTAGGAGGGTCTCCCGTGACGATCCCCGGGTCGGGGACGACGTGGCATTTCTGCATCCACTGGCTGGGAGCGCGAAGGAAGCGGCGGAGCTCATGGCAACGGAGGAGTACACGCCGAGCGACGCCAAGAGGACGGCCTCCGCTATTCGCGAGTTCACCTCGAGAATGGAGACGCTGCGAAGGATGCCGTTGGAATCTGAGATGTCAGGAGTCCTCGGCGCCTTGGTGGGTGAGGGTGCCGCTCGTGTGGCGCTCACGACCCGAACAGGTCTCAGCGGATCGGAACCGTCGACGTTGGAACAGGCGGGCAGAACGATCGGTGTCACTCGTGAACGCGTTCGTCAACTAGAGAAGAAACTGAAGAGGCAACTCGCGAATTCAGTGCCACTTTGGACTCCCGTGCTCGATCGCGCATTGGCCGTCGCGTCCAAGCAGCTACCAGCGAGCCAAGCGGTACTTGAACAAGCTCTCGTCGATGCCGGACTGACCGAGGGTGGGTTCTCGACAGCCTCCTTGTTTTCCGCTGCAGCGGTCTTCGGCAAGGAGTGTCCATTCAAAGTCATGGATGGTTATGTGGTGCCGCGCGGCAACTGGCCGTCGCAGGTCACTGTCCGGACAGCGACTCGAAAGCTGGTTGAACATTGGGGACTGACGACACTTGACGAGCTCGAGTCGTTCTTGCGCGAGAGCGACTACGACGTCGATCCCAGATTGCTTCGGTTGATGGTCGAAAGCCTAGAGGGATTCGGTTGGCTCGATCCCCAGAAGCGGTGGTTCTGGTTGTCTGGCGGACGAAACCGGTTGCTGAATCAAGTAACCAAGATCATGTCTGTGGCCGGTTCGATAGATCTCACCGAGTTGCGCTCAGGCGTCGGACGGCACCACCGGATGCAGGGCTTTCGCCCACCGAAAGAGATACTTGCGGCGCTCTGTGTGGCAACGGGCAGGTATCGCCGAACTGATGACCGCATCAGTGGTGACGCTGACCTGCCCGACTGGAGAGATGTTCTCGGCAACAACGAGCGAGTCCTCGCCGAAGTCCTCTTCGATTTCGGACCCGTCATGCGCCGCCGCGACCTGGAGCGGGTGGCTGTCAAAGAACGCGGTCTCAATCGGAGCAGCTTCTATGTGTATCTCACCTACTCACCGATCATCGCGCGGTACGCAGAGGGAGTCTTCGGACTTCGGGGGGCGGCAGTCACTGCCGCTGAGGTCGAGTCGCTCGTGCCACCTCGGACGCGCAACCGAGTGCTGCTTGACCACGGCTGGACCGAGGACGGTCACCTTTGGGCTGCATTTCGCATGTCACCCGGTTCCGAGTCAACTGGGATTCTCGGCACTCCGGCGGCCTTCCGGCCGATGGTCGAAGGCTCGTACATGCTCTTCACCGAGTCGAGACGTCGCGTCGGCACGCTGGTTGTTGAACAGAACATGTGGGGAATGACGCCGTTCTTCCGTCGCTGGGGTGTTGAAGCAGGAGACTACGTCGTCATCGTGATCGATATCGAAGAGCGCACGGCCACGATTGCAGCCGGAGACGAAGAATTGCTCTGGCGTTATCAGAGCGGTGATTGACTGTCGCAGACCTGCAGCCGGGATGCGTTGCTGACTATTGAGCGATCGAGTCAATGCCCTGCGGTGCTGGGCCCACAGGGCTGGTTGGAACCGCCCCGCATCGAGCCGACATGATCAAGATGTCCTTGGGGGGTCCTCCTCACGGCACCCAGTTGCTCTCCGGCGGCAGCGGTCGAGGTCAATCTGAAAATCACCGCGCATGGCTGGATATGGGTCAGCCGATGGCGCCGGCTACGGCGAGCTCGACGATGCGGTCGTCGTCGTAGCCGAGCACTTCTCGCAGGACGTGATCGTTGTGCTCGCCCAGGCTGGGGCCTGAACGGCTGATGGCATGGGGCGTCGCGCTGAGCTGCAGGCGCGGCGCCTCCACCACCATGCGGTCGTGCAGCGGGTGCTCGACTTCCAGCCAATGGCCCCGGTGGTTCAGCTGCGGGTCGGCGAAGCAGCCCACGCTGTTCTGGTTTGCGTGCGAGGGGATGCCGGCCGCTTGCAGGGCGGCTTCGGCATCGGCGGGGGTGCGCTGGGCCGCCCAGCCTCCGACGACGGCGTCGATCTCATCGGCACGTCCAAGCCGCCCCGTCGCGTCCAGGCCGGCCAGCTCAGCAGGAACTGCATGGCCGTCGGCATCGAGCACCCTGCACAGCGATTCCCAGTGATGCTCGGTCTCGCAGACGATCGCGACCCATGGGTCGGGCGGTTCGAGCGGGTTGTCGGGCTCGGCGTCGCCTGCGTCGCACGGGTACATGGCGTGGGGGCACATGAAGGCGTCCGCGTTGCCCATCCGTGTTGCTTCGTCGCCGTTCACGGTCTTCGCGAGCACCTCGGTCGCCAGGAAATGAATGGCGGCCTCGGCCTGCGCGAAGTCCAGGTGCTGGCCGCGGCCGTCGGGGTCGGCATCTCGTGCATCGAGCGCCGCCATGAGCAGCGGCACCATGAACTGCGGCGTGACGTAGTCGGTGTAGGCCAGGAAAGGCCCCGCCGGGGGCCGGTCGGGCCAGCCGGTCATCTCGTAGTAGCCGGTGATGGCGCCGGCCAGATTGCCGAACCCGGCGAACGTCGACAGCGGACCGCTTTGGCCCATCAGGCTCGTGCTCAGCAAGATCAGGCCCGGGTTCCGCTCGGCCAGCACGTCGTAGCCGATTCCCCACGCTTCCAGCGTCCCCGGCGTGTAGGACTCGACGTAGACGTCGGCCCACTCGACCAGGTCGCAGAGCACCTCTCTGCCGGCCTCGGTGTTGAGATCTAGGGTCAGGCCCTGCTTGCCGGCGTTGAGGGTGCCGAACTGGATGGAGGCATCAGGCCCCATGTCTCCCCGCAGGCCGCCGCCGGCCCCGCGGGAGGCGTCGAAGCGGGCCGGTCCCTCCACCTTGATGACCGTGGCGCCGAAGTCGGCGAGCAGCCGCGTGGTGAACGGTCCGGCGTACACCCAGGTCGTGTCGAGCACCTTGAGGCCTTCGAGAGGTCGTGGCGACGCCGGGTCGCCGCCGGCGGCCCGCAGCGCCTCGGCGGGCGCCAGCAGCGCCGAGCGCGGCGCAGCCTTCGCTGCCTCGGTGTCGGCGCCGAGCGCAGGCGGCCCGCCGAGCGAACGCAAGGGCGTTCGGCTGGGCTGGCACCAACGCCCGGGCGCGGTGACACTGCCCCATGCGGGGTCGTCCACCACGTCCCAGTAGCCCCGCTGGGAGAAGTGGTCGACATGCACGAGCTCGGCAGGGGCGTAGACGGGTGCCAGCAGCACCTCCCGACGCTGCGCCTCGGCGAACAGGTCCGCCCGCGTCATCGACGATGTCATGGCGGCGATGGCGGCTTTCGCGGCCTCCATCTGGGCTGGCGCTACCTCGGGATCAGTGAACAGGCGCATGCCGAATTCGACCCAGTCGAGCCCGGCCAGCTCGTCATCGCAGAAGCCCAGTTCATGAACCCAGTCCATCAGCCGGGCGGTGAAGCGGCCGATGGTGTCACCGAACAGCAGCGTGATGGAGACGTAGCCGTCCGCAGCGGGATACACGAACTGCAAATGGAAGTTCAGTATCAGAATCCCGCCGGAGGTTCTGCGAGCCGACGGGTACGCATTCGCACCGTGCACGATGCCGGGAAAGGCCGTCTGCATCATCGCCTGCTGGGCGGAGATGTCGACGTGCTGGCCCCAGCCGCTGCGGTCTCGCTGCCGCAGCGCGAGTGCGGTGCCGACCGCCCCGTGCGAACCGGCGTGCAGCCAGCTCTGCGGTGCGGTGATGCGCAGCGGCGCCCGGTCGGCGTCGCCGGTGATGGCAGCGCTGCATGCCGACGCTGCGATGGTGAGATCCGACGCTGCCCAGTCGGCCTTCGGGCCGGTGCTGCCGAACGCGGTGACCGTGGTGTGCACGAGGCCCGGATTGATCGCACGCAGCTCGTCGTAGTCGAGACCCAGGCCAGGGTCGGGCGACTCGATCAGCGCATCAGCGCCTGCGACGAGCTCCAGCAGCTCGTTGCGATCGGAGATGACGCAGCTTCGCGCACCCCGGCGCAGCGCCCACCACTGGAGCGACGTGCCGTCAGGTCCTTGGCCTCGGTGGCTGCGGCCGCGGCCGTCGGGACCCTCGACGAGAATCACCTCCGCGCCCAGCGAGCCGAGGATCGAGGTGCACATGGCACCCCGGTGATCGGTGAGGTCCAGCACTCTGTATGGCTTCAGCATCGCCGCAAAGCTAATGCCCGTCCGCAGCAGGGGTCGGCGCTCGAGGGAGGCACTGCGGTGAGTGACCGCAGTAATCCCCTCATCTGCTTGCAATTGGGTGTCGCCGTACAGGCGTCACGCTCAGCGGCCCGACGCCGCGTGTCAAGTTCATTGAGCCTTCGCGGAAACGTGGGATTCGGTCTGCTGGGCTCGGCATCGTCAGGCTGGGTGACGAGGATGCCGCGGGCTTCGAAGTTGGCGTGGTTGGTGAAGCCGTGGGCT